>CM052652.1:2889834-2908017 GCA_028533165.1 Leontopithecus rosalia
CTCCGCCTCCTGGGTTCAGGCAATTCTCCTGCCTCAGCCTCCTGAGTAGCTGGGATTACAGGCATGCACCACCATGCCCAGCTAATTTTTTGTATTTTTAGTAGAGACGGGGTTTCACCATGTTGACCAGGATGGTCTCGATCTCTTGACCTCGTGATCCACCCGCCTCGGCCTCCCAAAGTGCTGGGATTACAGGCTTGAGCCACCGCGCCTGGCCAAAACATCCTATTTTTTATATACTTTGATTGGTATGTTTTTCTTTTTTCAAATTCCACTCCCTAAAACAGAAGTCCCCAGCCCCTGGGCCAGTACAGGTCTGTGGACTGTTAGGAACTGGGTCACACAGCAGCCAGTGAGCAGCAAGTGAGTGAGCCCCGCCTCCTGTCAGATGAGCAGTGGCATGAGATCCTCACAGGAATGTGAACTCTGTCGTGAACTGTGCATGCAAGGGATCAGGTTGCACACTCCTTATTGGAATCTAACTAATGATGATCTGAGGCGGAATAGTTCTGTCCCAAAACCAACCCCCACCCCCTGTCTATGGAAAATTGTCTTCCACAAAACCAGTTCCTGGTGCCAAAAAGACTGGCGATGCTACCCTAAAAGAAACAGGTATCTGGCCTCCTCTAGCCAGGAAGTTCAGAAATATGACGTCTGCTGCTGGTGGTTTGGCCTCGGTTTTAAGAGGGCTGTAGTGGACTCACATTGTCACATGAGGCCTTTTTTTATATATGCACATCAAGACAAAACCCCAGAATGCCCTTTTCCCTCCTCAGTTTGAAATTCAGCTCCATGCCTCCTGAAAGTATGGGTTTGACGTATTCATTCTCTGCTTCCTGGGCTTTCTGCCAGGCTGACTGGCAGCTCCTTCGTGCTCGGGACCCAGAACCCGAGTGAATGTGCTGGAGTCTGTCTGGGCATCTCTTTTATAGCAGCTTCCTCTTCTGTGCTGCCCTACACTTACCGCTCCTGCCTTGGACTTTGTCTTGCTCCTCCGGGTGTCCTGAGAGCTGGAATCACTTACTGCATCCCCTCCGTTACAATTCTTCAGTCTAGAGCCAAGGCTCACCTATTCCAGCACTACAGCTAAAGCCTTATACTTTTCTTTTGTCCCTTCTCCCCTCGCTGTTAGTATTTAAAAACAACAAAAACAAGCTGGGGTGGGAGAGGTCAACTATCATTTGTGTTATATGCCTTTGCAAATCTCTCATGAGCTCTTCATAGAGGATTTGGGAAAATGTTATCCCTTAAAGGAAAAGACAAATTCCTCTGAACCCCACAGAGCTAAGGCTCTATCATGAGCCTAGATAGCATTAGGAAACAAAAATTAAGCTTGGGAGATTTGTTTGAGGTGCTTTATTTAGGCAAGCCTACTGCCTGTAAGAACTTAATCAGTTTCTCCAGATATTTGGGACACTAACTGGATTAAGGCTCTTTCAGTGCCATTTAGCTGGAACCAGGAATACAAGAGGTGCGGGGCCTGTGAGAAAGAACTCGTTCGGCAGGATGTGAAGAGAAAAGGGCTGCGTCTGTGGTCTCCGGGGACCCTAACCTTTCTCTTTTATGGCTTCACATGCATTCCTGCCCAGAGCTCAAAACTCAGGTGTCTTGTGCAGCCCAGAAATCGGAGCTTTTGTGCTCAGTGGCTGCTTTTTCCCAGGGAGTTTGCTTCCATGTGGACTGTTTCTGGATAAAAGGATGTCCTGTTCTGAGCTTTCCCTCCCTGAAAGACTAAAGTCTGTTGCTTCTCATGAGAGTCTGTAAAGTTCTCTACCAGTAAGAACTTTGTGCTCGAAACTCACCAAATGTCCAAACATTTTGGGGTTGGGAAAAATGCAAAAAATGTTGATAAATTAGTCTTATGGGTTTGTTCAAAATTTGAAGCATATACACATGTATGTGTGCAACGGCGAGTGTATGTATCTCCACACAAACACGTGTGTACGTGAATGAATAACCACTAGTGAGGGTTTGCAGCTGTACGGAGTGATTAGCAACTTCGTCAAGGCTCCGTTTATCCTGCCCTTCGGGCCATTTATAGCTGCGGGGTCTGCTAGGGACTCTACTGTGATATCTAAGACTGGCATACAGGCGTATTTCTGAAGAATTTATCATTTTTTATTTTCTTATGATCCTCAAATAACCTAATTTAGGCAAAAAATTAAAACATAGAATTGGGAGGAAAGATTTGCAAAGTGTGAGGGGTACATGGAAATTTTCTGATGGAGCTGTCTCTCAATTGCTAAGAGAAATTTGGGAAAATGTTATCCCTCAAAGAAAAAACAATTTACCTGCAAAACTTTTGAGTATGCTTTCTTGAATAAATCAGGTGGCAATCAGAACAGGGTCTCTGCTTTTTATCTGATACACGGTTGGGTGGGGTCTCTGGCCACCGCTCTGTAGACCGCTAAGGTGGTGACATTGGATAGGGAGCTGATCTCAGTTTGTTCTGCCTGCAGCACACCTTCCGTAAGCCACTTGTTTTAAAGAGATGCCAATGCCATCTTGCTTGCTGGTTATAACTTTCTCTGAGAAGTAAAGTTTTGAAGAGCCTGTTAGGATAGTAACTACTGAAGAGGTCTTATGACATATAGAATGAGTAATATGAATTATACCAGAGAAGTAGTAGGTGGTCATCTAATTCATGGGATTCCTCGCTGGTGTTTCCTGCTGTAAGCAATGAATAGTGTGTTTACATCGATCCTAGTAGTCTTGATTTATGAGTTTGAAAATACGCTGTCTTTGAATGACATTCATTAGGGCATGCTCTTAGAGGTGCTTCTTCTCTAAGGATGATGAATTCATGCTGATCCAAGCACTCCTCCAGAGTCCTTTGTGTGTGTGCCCAAGAACTTCCATTTGCAAGACAAATCGCTGGTTCAGGGACAGTGTGTGCAGCAGTGAGAGAAGTAAACTGGGACCTGTGAGCGTAGTTGCCAAACCTCAGCTGAATTACAGTTATTGGGTTTTTGTTGGATTTTGCCTTGTTTTGTTTTGCTTTTTGATTGGTATAGGGGAAAAAGTGTAAAAGTTCATAAGAAAAGTATAAAATTAAATCCCGCTTAGTTTTACATCTAATTAATTACCCTTTTTAAAAAGAATACAAGAAATTGAGACTGGTCCAGGAATTTTCAGATCCATCTCTTTGAATTTTGGCTCCTTTCTGAACCCCTAATCCATATTTCAGCCCCACTTGGTCTTCAGGCATCTCAAACTCAGCATGTCTGAAAGCAAATTCCTCATCTTCTTTCTCAGCCCTCACCTGTGCTTGTTCATGCCGTTTGGAATGTCCTTCCCAGCTCCAGTCACCGTGATCTCCCACCCCTCTTCCTCTTTGCCTCCTCCTTTAAGTCTCCCTGTTGCACGACTGCCTGTGCCACACTCCGCACCGGAGCCTCTGCCTTAATTCATTCCTTTGCAGTTCCTCCCAAGCTGATTCTATAGTATAAAGTTTCTAATCAGAGCTAGCATACATGGTCCTTCTTAACTCATACCTAGCACTGGCCCCAGCCCCACAGCTGCTTTCACTCATCCTCCCACAACTCTATGCCAGCCTTTGAACGGGCCGCCCCTGCCTTCTCTGCCAAGCAAGCATTGCTTCACTATGGAAGACTTGGCGGAAATGTTGCTTTATTTGAGGAATGTTTTCTAATTCCACTCATCTGCTTAGTTACTCTCTTCTCTGTGTCCTCAAAGCTGTCATCTGTGCCTCTTACACAGGATAATTATCTGCTTGTCTTTCTTTCTCTTTTGAAACGATGATTGTATCAAGGACAGGACTGGGCCTTGATCACGTATTTCTAGCAATTAATCAAGTTCCTGGTACCTAGTAGGAATCCAGATGTTTGTTGAATGATGAATGAACTGAACTTATGCCCTGGGATATGGTAATAATGTATTCTAAGTAACTGAGGCACTTAGCCACAAACAGGAAATATCTAACGGCACATGGTTTGAGTAGATATTAGGGGACCTCCTTTTACCCCTAAACTGCACTGTTGGAGATGTTATTCCTTAAAGGAAAAAACAAATTCCTCTGAACCCTACACAGTTAAGGCTCTGTCATGAGCCTAGATAGCATTAAGAAACAAAAATTCAGCTTGGGAGATTTGTTTGAGGTGGACCATTGGGTCCTTCTCCTTAGTGCTTTCTATTGTGTACTCCCCCAGGTGCATTACTAGTCTCTCCTACCTTCCTTCTCTCTGGCCCCTTACACATTTTTATGAACAGGTATACTTTTCTTTAGTTTTTTCATTATTATTAACAGCCTTCTCTGATTGATGTCAGAATTTTCACTATTACCGCCCAGACAGTAAGTCTCAACCCTTACTGTCCTTTCCCCTTAGGACTGGTGACAGGGCATCATAGTTCTTCCCCTTCTAAATGATGCCAACGAGCTCTGTTGTTATAAGCAATGAAGCCCATTACTCTTTTAATAACCACTCCTGCCAGCCTAGATTTGGGGCTGACCGTTCGGTGTTGCCCCTACAGAAGGCAGCTGAAATTCCCAATGCTCCCAGCCTGTGTACAGACAAAACAGAAAAGCCCCAGTGAGCTGCCAGAACAGACTCCCTCCTCTGCTGGCCATGCTGCAGGGCAGCCAACCAGAGCACTGAGGGTCAGTGGCGAGCTGAAGGCCAGCACTGAGAGCAGCCCCAGGCGTTTAGTCTGGCATTGAGTTCTTCCAGGTGAGGTCGGGGAGGGAAGCCACAGGTGCCCAAGGAGAGTGTGAGCCAAAGTGAAGGCAAATCCTCCTCTTAAAATTGAGTGAAATAAATTCATCATGTGACATGATGACAGGTTTTGCTAAATAAGGAGATTTGGGGTTGGGGTTCTCCTGAGTGGAAAATAGTAAAAATATTAAGAGTAAAAAGATAAAAGCCCACTGTGAAAATGGCTGTAGACTGAGAAGTAGTTGCTCATCAGCATAGAAAGTATTCACGATATTGTAAGTGAATGGAATTTGCTTTTTTTCTTCTGCTCCATTGTACCCTTATTTTGTGTGCTCTTTTTAAAAATTATGGCACCAAGAGTTCTTCTGTGGGGATTAATCTATTGCTCTTTGACATTCTTTGGACACCAGAAGATTTGGAAGAGCTTTGATGTCCTTTTTTATAATAGAGCCTTGGGAATCACTTATGAAAGATTTATGTTGATAAAGTGTTAGAATCCTCGAGAACCTAATTTTAACTATGCCTTCCTAACTAAAAATTTAGAAGTTTAGTTTCAATCATATGATTAATTCAGTGCTTTAATTTCCTTCATCTCATGCTTACTGGATCAATAACTGTTTAAGCAAGATTAAGTCTGCAGGTAGTGGCCCCACCCCTAACACCCACTACTGAGTGCCCATGCCTTTGTCTAGGTAGTTTTGCTCACAGCCTCTCAACATTTACCAGTCCAGTAGCACCAGGTCCGGAAGTAGCAGAAGCGCTAAATTAAGTCAAGATGGTGAAGTTAGGACTTCAGGTGGTTTGGGAGCCAGAGCCTTATGAAAGTGACAATGGAATGTGATCATGAGGAGCTATGGAGGGCGCCCTGTGGTGGTTGAAATAAGACCTGCATGCCAGTGCCGCTGGTTGGGTGAGCTTTGGTCTGTCTTGAAGTGGAGGCTGTGGTTCCTGTTCCCTGCCAGAGGGCTGGAGGGCTGGCAGCAGTCAGGGCAGCAGGGGGAGAAACAGGAGCCAGGGAGGAAGAATGACCCCCTGAGACTGAGGGGAGATGTGGCATGGCTATTTATTGTCCCAACTTGGAACTTGGACACGAGAATGTCTTGAGAGGACTGCGATTGAGTCCTTGAGATAGAGACCAAAAGGAAAGACGATGTATGATTGGCTCTTCCTTGTTCAGCCACTTCTCCCTGGCTTCACTTCTCCACACCCAGCCCTGGCATTACTTTGTATACCTGGATGCCAACACCAGTGTCTATATATCTAAAGATCTAGGTATATAGATAGACCAAATCACATATTGAAATAACAGCTAAAGAATGCTTGGAAGTAGACGCCCATGCCCTTTCCCAGTCACTCTTAGAATCTGTTTTAACCTAAAGTTATGGAGGCAGACTTGAAGGGAGACATCCCCAACCTTGCTAAAATGTAAGTACGAAAGGCACGAATTGGATGGATATCGATGATGTTGTTTCTGTCGTGACATCATCCATAGACTCCTAGTGCCTTTGCTTTGCTGCCCAAGAGTGACCACAACATAAATTACTTGTCTTGTTTGACTTCCTTGTTCACCAAAGTTGAGCAGATTGTGGCCGTTTTCAACGCTTCTACCAGACAAAAAGCTTGGGACCATTTCTCGAAAGCCCAGCGCAAGAACATAGACATTTGGCGAAAGCATTCTGAGGTTGGTGATTTTATTATTACTTTTTAACCACCATCACACAGCTGGATTGGCAGAGAGGAGCGTGGCTGCAGCCACGATACTTTCTGTTACAGTGGGCAGTCTGACTGCCATGTCTGGTCTCACCGTCCGCTCCAAATGCAGCTGAGATTTGTTGCTTGTCCAGAAAAGCAGCTGACTTAACACTTACGAGAACAGAGTGTTTTTCTCTGCTGTGGGAGAAAATAATTTTTCCTGTTCATAGTAAAGATCTCAGAAGTAAACCAAGACACTTTGCCTAGCAAATTATTTTGAAGAAAAATGAAACTCACAATAGAAAACTGGCTTTTAAATACAGAGGGCTTTTGTTTCGTGTTCTACGTGATGCTGACAGTTTGCTCTTTGGACAAGTACAAATTTCTGTCCATATTTTCTCATCATAAGCAACATCTCAGTCCCCTATGCTAGTAAGTCCTATTACACTTCTCCCAGAGCCAATGTTGTACGCGGAGTAAATGTCTAGGCCAGCTGGGTCCACCCATCGGCATTCATGCATGTGTGAAGTGTGAGTATCTACTCCCAAGAGAACAGTCTAGAACTTGGCCTCCTAGTCACCTAGAAGGACCAAAATGTGTCATTAGTCATTGGTCATCCAGCTGTTATTTTTAACTCCACAGAGTAGTGTACCCTTTGAACCTGTACTTTAAAAGTAAGTATACTGTCTTTGCTTCTTTTTTTTTCTTTTTAATGAAAGAACGTTTTTCATTTGGATGCCTCTCCATCTCTAGCATGTTAATATTAAAGTTCTCTAAATGATATTCCCCTCTTTCAAAATTCCAAACTTATGGAAGGTAAGGTTTATTTATTTAATGATTTTGGCTCACACTTGTAAAATAAGTATTTTATATAGAGTTTAAGGAACCACAGAGTCCTATGATATCAATCATTTGGGTAGCATTTTAAGTGCCCATTAACTAATGCTAAATTACAGTTGAATACCAATAGCACTGGATGTAACATCCACAGGAATACCAAATGAATTCTTTTTATCACTATTATGGTGAATACAGAATGACTTCACAGTAATGTGACACTTAAAACGCTAGTGCAATTTATTGTTAAGGACATTTTTTATTTTGTTCGCTAATGCCTAAGGTGGTGTGTGACTGATACAGTTCTGTTTTTCTGTTGAGGATTATGAGTAAGAAAGAGGTGGGATTTCTCTCTAATTTTTCAGGGGCCAGAAAAATGAAGGACGCTTTCCTGATGTTCTCCCTGACTCTGACCTAAGACCCAGGTCCAGGTTGATTTTCAGGATTAACAAAGAGTCCTCTGTTTGTGACGCAATATACGAACTGAGGGGGCTGGGCGCGGTGGCTCAAGCCTGTAATCCCAGCACTTTGGGAGGCCAAGGCGGGTGGATCACGAGGTCAAGAGATGGAGACCATCCTGGTCAACATGGTGAAACCCCATCTCTACTAAAGATAAAAAAAATTAGCTGGGCATGGTGGCGCGTGCCTGTAATCCCAGCTACTCGGGAGGCTGAGGCAGGAGAATTGCCTGAACCCAGGAGGCAGAGGCTGCGGTGAGCCGAGATAGCGCCATTGCACTCCAGTCTGGGTGACAAGAGCGAAACTCCGTCTCAAAAAATATATATATACATATATGAATATATATATATACATACACAAACTGAGGGTTATGAAAATATAAATTGGAGTCCATACATGATGATTCAGATTTGGGAATGATCAGTCTGTGAATTGTTTGTTTCTTCACATGAAAACCAAACATGATTAAAAGGAGTGTTGAGAGACAGGCTGGTGGCCTGATAATAAACCTGAGCATGAAAAGGCCGTCATTAGAATGTCAGGAAATGTCACTTATTGATCTGAATCACGCTTCCCACCACAACTTCTCACCTTTGCTTAACCCTGCCTCCTCCCGTGGGTACGGTGGGGAGCAGGACGTGTGAAGGCTTCCATGCGGTCTAAGGAAGCCTGCGTGCTTTGCTGGGTACTAGGAGGCAGAAGTGGTGCTCCAGAGGGACAGATGGAGTGCAACGTCAAAGGTGCTCCTGCGAAGGGTCTTAGTGCCTTCCTGCTACTCTCCCCACCTCTTTTGATGTGTTAGGACACAGAATTCTAAATTAGCTGTGATTTTCTCTCCCGCATGTCACTTAATTGATTAAATACCAGTTGGTAATTTAACATTGCGGATGATTTCTCAGTTGCATATAAGCTTGATAATTGGCTTGATTTTTTCCCACATTCCCATGCACAGCATCTGTTAATTATCTGCAACACCTCTACAGATTTATTAGAGTGTACTAGTGATCTAATGCTGAACCGGAGGCACCCTGTGGAAACACCCTCAGCTTTTTTTCCCCTCAAATTTTTTTTTCATTTCTACCACCCTTTCCCACAAGAACAACTACCATATGACAGTGTGTCATTAATCGCAGGGACTAAACAACAGGCCCCTTCAGCCTCATTTATTCTTTCCACCTGACTTTTCCTTGTTTCAAGTGTTTTCAGGCCACCGCTTTGGGAATTGGGCTCTTTGTCAGTAGAAAAATTAGCTGTCCACAGCCTAAAAATTTCCCCACTAATCACACGTGACACCCGCCTCCAATGCCTGATGGTGTTATTTAAGATGGAATTGGCACCTCTTTCTTCTGGGTGGCATAATCAAATAAGGAGGCCTTGTCTGCGGTCCCTCTGGCCTCTTAGGTCTGCCCTGTGATTGGTGCCCCTGCGCCCCACCCCAGACCTTGTCTCTCTGCTTTCTCCCTTCCCCGTCCTCTGCAAGGGTGATTCCCAGGGTACATAGTTGATCATTCAAATGCTGTTAGCATAAATAATTTCTTCTCCATCATGCTGTAGTTTAAATCTGTGAGCTAAGGAGAATGAAGAATTGAGAGAACCCATAACATAAAGTGATATATGCATGTCCGTCAAATGGGCACTGGAGCCATGTTTAAAGTCCTATCGCTAATAAATTAGGTGTAGTCATTTACTGTTATTGTTACTCATGTTTGTTGATCATAAAATGAAATTATTTTAACTTTGACTTTTAAGAGGGAAAAAGAATAAGGGAGCCTTTCCCATTTTAACTATTTCTGAAGACGGTACATGTAAGAGAACAGAATGAGTAAGGAAGGATTCACAAATATGTAATATACAGCTTGATACCAAATAATGTAAATATTAGCATAAGTGATTACAGTGTCCTGATTTTAGGCACAGTAGTAAGAAATTTACTGTATAATTCTCTGCTCTTTACAATGAGTTTTCACAAACACTATTGCATTCAAACAGCTCTGTATTGTTATTCCTCATTTGTGACTGAATAGACAAAGTCTCAAATAAATTAAATAACTCGATTGTAGTCCCTCCCCTAGTAAGTGGAGAAAGTAAGACGTGACCTTAAGATCCGTGGCTCTACACGTGGTGCTAAAGCGACAATGACAACAAGAACAATAACCCCTGCATGCCCACGTGCAGTACAAAGGAAAAGGCATCTGTCTGTGTTTTGTGCCCTAACACCTTACTAATTTTAAATTTAGTTATCTGGATGGTGTACGTGCGTATGTGATCACACACATGCACATACACACATGCAGGGGCACCGTGTTTGCATGAGAAATAATAATTTCCAGCATTATCAACTTAGCAAACCAAGTGTCTGGCATGCTACTAAGTATTGTACATGTGTTAACTCATTTCATCCTCAAAACTGTTTTCATCATAATATTCCAGTGAGCAATTTAGGTGAATAGAGATGAAGAATTCTTTCTAACGTCGCACACGGTGGGTCAGTGGTAGAACAGTCCTTTTTAAAATTCCACTGTTCATGTTCTTAACCATAAGTTCCAGGTCCTTGCCGTACATATGCCAGCCATGTAACAGATATTTTTATGTAGTCTTTGCAGCTCTGCTAGGTGGATGTTATTATCCCCTTTGTACAAATGAGGAGATGGAGACTCGAGAGAGATTAAATAATTTGCTAAAGAGCCCTTAATTAGTCATGGGTGAGCAGGGATCAATCTCAGCCTGCCCTTGGTCTATCCTCTACCCCATACCCTCCAGAACCTCCTTTAGGTTAGGTGAGGCTATATTTGGGAGATAAAGCCTTTGGGTTCTAAATGTTAATATGTCAGTTATATACACCCAAAGAGCATTGGGGAAAGTCACGTGTGTCTGTGCATCTCACCCTGACATCTGGGCATCCTCCACTTGCAGGAGCTCCGGAATGCTCAAAGTGAGCAGCTCATGGGCATCCGCCGCGAAGAAGAAATGGAAATGTCTGATGATGAGAACTGTGACAGCCCCACCAAAAAAATGAGAGTCGATGAATCAGGTAATGCCAATAACTGCCACAGACCCATGAGGTCTCATAATGATCCTGCAGATCTCAGGTGGTGAATGAGTGTTGGGAAATGGCCCTATAACTCACTTTTATTGGAATTATACTGAACTTTCATCTTTGAGTGACTCTGCTTTTTATTAATAGAACTTTAAACTCCTTCTTAGGAGCACAGTAATTTAAACTGCTCCAGTTGTTTCTCCATATGTAGATCTGGGGCCGTTATGCTTTTTTTCAGGGATATTTGCCTGTTTCCATAAAAATCCTTTTCCAGAGCACGGCAGCCACAGCTGATGCTAAAATACGGAAAAAATTTGGTTTTAGTCAGTGTACTTCTTACATGGGAATTGTTTAATCCCTGAAGAAGCTTTCTAGCTTCTGAGCCAAGATGCTGGAGAATTAGACTTCTTTTCCCATAAATCTTCACTCACCTACGCAGTATTTAAAAAGCTGGCCCCATTTGGTATCAAGCTAGGGGTGTCACTCCTTGGGTTGTAAAAAGAAGAGAAGCTTAGAGAGAATCTTGGTGTGCTTTGTCTAATGGGAGATGCTAATTTAAAACGCTCTCATTGAATTATGTATTTGGTATTATAAAAGCAGGCAAGGGAAAAGCTCATTCAAACATGAGACATCAAGGAAGATTGCTTGTCTGAGTGGAATTGCTTGTCTGGTATTGTCTAAAGGACCTAGGAAGAACTGTAATTGCCATGACTGCCAAAAAAGAAAATGACAGAGATGGTATAGATTTGATCTGTCTCCTCATGTGTACAAGTGAATAAAACACGCATCTGTTACAGACTCTTTAACAGAAACATTGCGGGTGACCAGGAATCGAGAGTCTTTGTTAATTTTTCAAGAAGCCAAATCAAGATTCCAAAAGGATCATGTCACAAGACGGCAAAGTGTCGGGATGTTCTGTTTCTCGAGTGGTGACCATCAGAAAAAGCTCCTGCATGCAGGCATATGTAGAAAGGGATTTGATTTCCTTACAGTAGTGGTTCTCAGTCCAGTGGCATCAGCATCATCTAGGACTTACTAGAAATGGAAATTAGCGGGCCCCACCCAAGACCTACTGAATCAGAAACTTCTCGTGGGTACAGGGGTGTGGGCAAGTGAAACCCAGCAATCTGTGAATTAAGCCCTATGGGAAATTCTGATGCAGGCCAAAGTTTGAGTACCACTGCCTTAGAAACTTTCCCTTTCACCCTCAAATTCCATTCATTTTAGTCTTCCGGAAGCTTAGCGTACAAGCCAGCACTGTGCCACTATTTTCTGAAGCCGTATGTCCTTTGTCTGAAAAATGAACCTAGCTCTTACATGTCCATGACGTATGTCTCCTACTAAAGCCCACGTCAGATTCCTCAGGACTGCTTTACTCATGGGTTTGTTTATTTGAGGAGACCACCTTCCTCACAAGATTTCTATTCTCTCAACCTTCACATAGCAAAAGAAGGGAATCAAGGATTTGTACATTCAGTGAGGTCTTCAAATAAAGAAATAAATGTTTTTGTCAAAAGCGCTTTCATCCTTTGTGAAGCTTCTGGATGAGGGGCAAGTAGACATGAAACTTGGATTCTTAATATCCTGACAAGGTAGGTGTGGGAGAACGGAGCTGCGTCAGTCAGAAGTTCTGATTTGAACCTGTGGCTTTGTTTTTTTGTTTGTTTCGGTGGTGTTTCTTTTTAAATAGCTTCTCAGTTTCCCAAGTAAGACTTGTATTTCATAGGACAGGACCAGAACAGTGATGACTGAACAGTCCACTCGCTGACGAGGCCTTGCCACACATACGTGCTATGGGATCGGGGCCGGCCGGTCCCCCGGCACCTCTCTTGGTTTATTCCCCAGGCATCTGATGAGAGCATGAAGTAGAGCCTGAACTTTCAAAACACTTTCAGCAGTCTTGTTACTTGGTCCGCAGAATTAATGAGCAAAGAGCAGGGCGTGTTGTGTAGCGGGCTCTGAGGGAAGAGATGAAAGAACTGGAGTTCAAATGCCAGGCCCCGAGGAGTTCAGGGTCTTTTCGTACTTTTCAAAATGAGATGGACCAGAGCTCATGGCATGTGGTTTCTGAAGAAGGTCAGGACTGATTAAAGGGAAAGGAAGGCAACTAACCGTTTTTATTCCACGGTGCCCTGAAGACCTGGCCCAAAGGCAGGAGGCAGTTTTCCTTTCAGCCCTGCTTATTTGGGGACACGGCCTGACAGCCAGAATCCCATCTGGTCTTTTGTTCAAACCTCAGACAAATCCCTGCTAACTGTTGCTTGAAGGGGAAGGATGGAGGCCATAGCCCGAGGGAAACACCTTCCAGCGGTAGCTCCGCAGGTGACACACCACTTGTTTTTAGGCACACATTTGCATCTGCCAGTCACCTACATAGAAGCAGTCCTCTCGAAATGTAGCACTCTACTTCACTAACAGCGGAATTGCCAGTGCTGAAATGGAATTCAGTTCTCCATCCCTTAAGGAGTTCCTCTCTGCTGCAACAGTGGGATTTTGCCTCAGACCTCCTGGGTAGTAGCTGACCCAGGAATTCTTGGAAATTCCAGAAGAGAACATCCTTTAGTTGTCACCTCTCTGTGCCATCTCTGGTCCCCCAGGGCCAGCTTTGCTTGTCATCCCCATACTCAGACAAAAACTACCCTGTAATGGGTTTTATTTTGGGGGGCAGGGAGGAGATGGAAAGAATTGACTTGTTTGGTGTTTAGAAATGACTTGTTTGGTATTTAGAAAAGGCATAATTTATTGTGTGAGGACTTGTATGATAGCTTGGGTTTACTTTTAAAAAAATAATCAAAATGTTTCAATATATCTTTGCTGTTTGGGATATGAAGAATATTTCATTGTACTTTTGCTTTTTACCACATATAGTAATTTGCAATATGTCTTTAGCTGTAATTCTCCAATACCTACAATAGGATTCTGGGTGGGCTGTTCACTCTTCTTCATCAGTTGAATCTTAAAGGGGAAAAGGAGTTCACTGGAGCAAAACTAAGATGCTGATAAAAATGAAAATGAATTTTGTTAATAAATTTGAAAGTGATGACAGATAGATTGAAGCATTCATTCAAGAAGATCAGCATCCTGCTCTAAAGCCTGTGAAGATAATTTCTGATAAAAATTCAAATGTATTTTTGTTTAGTCTGCCTCCTACTGAAAAGAAGCCAAACTTTAAAATCCAGATCTGTTCTTCCTTTTTCTCTTTCTGTCTCTTCTCCTCCTCCCCTCTCTCTGCCTCTCTCCTTCTCCCTTACGCTTTTCCACTCCCTTCCTCCCTCCAAGTTGACTCTGCTGCGCAGGGTCCTATTCACAAGAAATTTAAAGAAAAAGGAGAAAGGAAAGAGGAAGTCTGTCCTAGATTGTAAGGCCTCAGATGGCAAAACCCGATGCACTGTAGTATGGTGAGAGTTAATGAGTCAGTGCATGGAAGGCACTTCTGACTTCACTTAGTGTTGAGCATCTAGTAAATACTCAGTAGGTGTCAACTCTGCCTGTTATCTTCGTCATCCTCCAACACCCAGCCCTGAGCTTTTCCCCAGTAAGTACTCAATGAAAGTCTGTGGACTTCAATTCATATTCCCCTTCTTCTGATCTGAATGTTTTTGATGGCTTCGTCCCGGAAGATGATAACGCCGAGAGCATTTGTTCTAAATAAATTGAAGTGGCAAGTACAAAGAGGCGTATTCAAGCACAACGTTCAGAACTGTATACACACAAAGTTCAGTGCCACGTGGTGAACAGGCCGTGGCCCAGAGTTAGAGTCTGGCATTGTTGTGGTTATCTACATTTCGTACGTTCAAGGTGCTGTGGACGCTGGGCACAGAGAGTTACATACAGGGCACCCGGTCCTCCAGCGTGTTTTAAGTGAAAAAAGTGTTATTCTAATGTTAGGTATGTCCTAAAGCCAGTGAATAAAATTAGTATAAAACACAAAGAACATCACTACATAGTGTACACTTCGCCCACTATTTGATGAGTGTCCTTTGAATACACATTTTACAAGAGTGAAACTAAAAAGTCCCTTGCTCCATAGACAATCATTATACCATTCCATAAAACACAAACAACTGCTTTTGAATTTTAACAACATTTCATTTAAACTCGGAGCTCTTTATAGGAGCAGATGCTCTTAATTACGAAGAACATCTTCTGAGTTGTCAATTTTTCATGAAAATTCACCATAACATAGGTACAAAGGAATTTTTTTTTAACCTCACTAAAAAGTCAAACAAGGACTTTCCAAGTCTTTCAGCTATTAAATCAAATTAGGAACTCATAATTAGATTCGGTTGGAAGTAGCAGTATCAGCCTATCTGAATAGTTATATATGTAGCTGGAAGCTTTACATTAAAATAATACTAATAAATACTAATAGGGCTCTCTCTGACCATCCCATTGATTTCTTTGAATAGAACAACCTGCTTTTTTCTGATTAAGTGTTTTCTGCGTGGTAGTGCTTCTGAAAGATCCTTAAAAATGCCCATCAGGAGAATAGAACCAGGCACAGTCTTGAGAAGAGGCTCACTGCTACCTCATCACCGGCCTGGGCACAGAAGAAGGAGAGGTTCCTGAATACCAGACCAGGTGCGGCAGCTGACTGAAGAGACCAACTGAAAAGGGCTTTGTCATCCACAGCTGGTAGAAACTTACTTTGAGGAAGCACTGAATGTAACCTAAAGCAGGCTCACTCTAGATTGGCTCAGAACTTGGCAGAGGGACAAGAGAATTCAGACACTGAAAGTGAGACGGCTCCGTCTGGGGCCACATGTCGGGATCTGAGCTCCAGGCACCAGCAGACCCCAAGGGCGGGGGTGTCTGTGTGGAGTGGAAGCATGGAAGGTTAAGCTGTTTTCACATGTAATGACAGCCCAGGGCAGTATCTCCTGAAACAGGAACAGAGCAGTGGGCTTGTCCATCAATGACCACAGAATCAAAGACAAGCATTTTTTCTTCTGGGAACCCAAGGAGGCCAAACAAGGAAATGTGACGAATGAAAACTAATGTGGCTTAAAGAGGACAAAAGAAATCTTGCAAGGAGGGCTGAGTAGCCTGCTTTCTTCCTAAACTCTAAACAGAGTTTCATTTGCAAAGGAGCCAAGGGTTTCCTGTTTCTTTCCTTTTTTTGTTTTTTAAAATCTTGGTACTCTTGCCCAAGGAATTCAAATAAATGTTTATTTTGGGTGGATTTTTAAGTTCCCTCATTTTGTAGCAGTCACAATTCCTTTTCCATAATGGATATGCTTCTGAAAAGTGTAGAAATTTTTTTTTTTTTGTAAATTGCTTCACCTTTTAAATGCAGTAAAACAGATGCTATTTAAATTGATCCTGTAGCAGAAGGTTCCATTTCAATGGAAACACTCCTTCTGCCCAACCAGACTGTGTTTGTTTTATAAATTCACACTTGGAGACTAAACTGTCTTTAAGCTTAGCCCCCTTATATTCCTATTTTTTTGTGGCACCTAACAATGGTACATGATTCTTGACATCTCTCTCATGTATGCACAAACATTCCATAATCTGGAATTTTATGTAAGATTGATCTGTGTTGCTAACATTGGTGTCTAGGGAGCCAAGGACTTTCCCTAACACTCTTAACTACTCAGCGGCGCCGCACCTCCATGAAACTCAGTTTTTAAACAATCCGTACCTGTTTGATCCTAGCTTGGTGCTGGGTGTGATCTCCCCAAGGTTTCCTGTGTGCCAGCCTAGCATGTTCCTAGCTGCTGTCAGGCCTTGGCTTCTTGCTTAGCGTCGTGAGTCCCTCAAGCCTGGTGGAGGGCTTGGGCTGATGGGCAGTTGGCAGGCAGAGGAAAAGAATGAGGACATTAGCAACCACCCTTCAGAAAGGGAGAGCCACCAAGGCCTTGACCTGGGAAAGGTTAAGACACATGGCCAAGAAGCAGCACAGGGTCACCGCACTGCGGCCTGCGTGTAGCCCAAAGTGCTCTGATGCTCACTGACTGCCAGGAACGCCATTATCTGGATTACAGTTTATTATATTTTCTGGGCATTTTATTCTGGTAAGGTTTGATGCAGGATCATTACATAGGAGAGTAGATTTAATCCTGTTTCTGTAGCAGGCTTTAAGGACACTGAGGGAATATTTATGTAATAAGATGCAAAGTTGCTATGGAAAGTACTATAGCAACCTAACGTCTTCCAGAGCCAAGCAGCCACTTGTAACAGAAATCTAAATTTACATTTATTTTAGTGTCATTTTATCGACACTCTTAGTATCTCATTCTGACAGGATGTTAAAATATGTTTTCAGCTTGCATTTGAGCAAAATTAACACAGTGTTGTTGGAATTTAAGTGCGGTTTGCACAACTTCTAGAAAAAAATCAGGATTTTTTTGAAGAAGTTTAGATGACAGAATCTGGGTAAGTGTGTAAGCTTGTTGTTGTTGTTGTTGTTGTTGTTTGCTAAACACAGGAGAGAATTCTTCAGTAGAATTTGTTCCTGATTTTCCCTTTTCATTTATAAGCAGTACGTGGGAATCTCTCATTACGAAAAAGGGATTGTCCTTTAAAACATCGATGAATTTTGTCAAGTACTTACCTGTGATTCTAGTAGTTACTTATAGAAAACGCTTTCAGTAGGTCACCCCATTGCACTTTAGCAGCATGTAACATTTTAAAAAAATAAAAGTTTTATTTTTATAAAAGTAACACTTGGTCATTTTTGAAAACCTAACGACTAAGAATAATGAATAAAGAAGAAAACAAAATTGTGTTATAACATTACAGAAGAAGGTTTTGGCTTCTAAATTTTTTCTTTTGCACAGTTAACTATATAAGTATTTTTTTGTGTATTTTTGAGGCTCAGTAATAAAATTCTACATGCTTTTGGTTTCACACAAGAGTCCTTGTGGAATACAGTAGACCTTTTTTTTTGGTAGGGGGGAGGAAGGCAGGAAGGGAGGGAAGGAGGAAGGGAGGAAGGGAGGAAGGGAAGGAAGGAAGGAAGGAAGAGAGGAAGGGAGGGAGGGAGGGAGGGAGGGAGGGAGGGAGGGAAGGGAAGGAAGGAAATCAAGCAATGAGAGAGATATTGTCGACCTGGATCTAGAGGTTTACAAGTTGATTTCTTTTTTTTGAGAGAAGGAAAGAAAAAAAATGAGTAAAGGGGAGGAAGAAAGAGGAAGAGAAAGAGGGAGGGTAAACAGAAATACTGCTTTATTCTGAAAAAGAAAATGGGTATTAATAATGACCAATCAATGTTTCATTTAAACCTATGAGTAGGTGTGATGTGGTATTGACAAGAATGTATATTTTGTGTATTTGAAGTGAAGAGCTCTGTAAATATTTATTAAGTTTACTTGTTCTGGATCTGAGTTCGAGTCCTTGATATCCTTGTTAATTTTCTGTCTCATTGAATCTAAGTCTCTATGTATCTGGGTGTTAGGATTGTTAGCTCTTGTTGTTGCATTGATCCTTTTACCACTGTATCTTTGTTGCTTTAAAATCTATTTTACCCAATACGAGAGTTGC
>CM052652.1:2908517-2930782 GCA_028533165.1 Leontopithecus rosalia
AAATTACCAGCTTTCAGTAGGTCTCTTGAGTGGACGTCCAAGATGTTAGTTCCCAGGGCCAGGAACAGCGGCGTTAAGACTGATGGTGTTTTTCTGCCCAGGCTTCTCCTGTCTGGCTTCCTTCTTGTGTCCGTAATAGGCGAGTCTGCCTTCCCGGAGCTCCAAACCTCGGTCAGAAGGGGAACCAGTCGCGTTCACTGTGCGCCGAGGTGCCGGCACAACTTCTGCGCCGGCCTCAGGAGTCAGTGCTGGGAACCCGCGCGGCTCCTCCGAACCTCAGTCAGAAGGGGAGCCAGCCCCGCCTACTCAGCTCCAAGAGCTGTGCGGAGATGCCAGTGAAACCGCTGCGCCGCGGTGCCGGCGAAACCACTGCCCCGCGTGGCTCCTCCACTGGGAATCTTCTGCTCCTGAGTGACCAGAATTTGTCTGAAAGTGTGGCGTCCTCTCGTTCTATGAGCTTTAACTGCGAGCTGCAATCCCGAGATGTCAGCGATCGGCCATCTTGGATGGTTCCCCAGTAGACCTTTTTTTAAAGAGCTTCCTTTTTATATATTGATGAAATGGAAAACAGGGAACAAATAAGTTTGCATTCTTCCTGGATCATAGGCTCTTTCCTGTGGGCCTCTGAGAGTAGAAGCTAAAATCTTTGAGGTGGTCAGAGTGGATTCCTGAGGTTATTAAAAGCATAGCAACTGGACCAGACCTTCTGAAAGCGTCTTTTAGGTCCCTCGAGTGTGAGTATGGCAGAGAAGCTATAGATATGTAGGCCAGTTGCTAGTGGAAAAATAGCATCTGTTGGTTTTCTTCCCTACCTCTCCATCTGAAATCTTGAAGAGTGACTGTAACACTGTTAAAGTAGGACACTGGCCAAAAGAATCAGTACTGGGCCATATAAACCATACACTGTTACCAGCCTCTTAGCATCGTGATGTGCTGTCTATGATCATCATTGTCCTAATTCTCCTCTGCCCTTATACTGTATTGTTCATCAAAACACAGTAGATGACGTAAAACTATTCTGCCTCGACTCCTAACACTGCTGCACATAAGCTTCATTCATCAAAGACTTGAAGATGCTAGGTGTACTGCACAAACACAGAAGGTGAAGAGAGGAGGATGTCTTGTGGAATTCTAGTTAACCATATGTAGTTAAGAGTCACATAACGAATACACAAAAATTACTTTCTTCCCTTTCTTGGAAATTCGACTTGCCATTATATGATACTTAATATTTATACCAATATGATTAGCTCTTAGAATAGAAAGCTGGAAATCTAACTTAGCCCTGGAAATTGAAGTTTATGGGAAATTATTATTATAGTAAGCTCTCCCATATCTAAATGGCTTAGAGACCCTTCTCTTTCACTTGATTGAGTGTTCTTGATATCGAAGAGGGAACAAGAGCTCAGCAACTCTTCCCCCCAGTTTGAGGACACAATTTGTGCAGCCTTCTAGGAAGTGGCTAGAGATGGAAAATTTTATTTTAGACTCCCGTCACTAGCAGAGAAGTAGGAAGAAACATTTCTGGAGCAAAAGTTGTAATACAGAGTCTGTTAATCGTAGTGTTTCAGGCAGGGTGTTGCAGGGTCTTTAATGTGCCCCCTTTAAGTTCTAGAGCTGCCGTGTCCGAAAGGCCCTTGCTTTCTACTTGGGGCATGCAGGTCATTGCAGCTCAAAGCAGTTACCTAAATTTTCAGTTATCAGAATTAGTTTAGAAACATGTAAACATTTAACATCAGGGTATTGGCTAATTAATGGTATATCCATGCGCAGTCTTGAAGGAAACTGGTTTAGACTATATAAACGGATGAGAGAAGGTCCTTGATATATTGTGAAGTGATAAAAGCAGTTACAAACTCCCACATGGATAATTTCAATTGTGTGTGTGTGTGTTATATTCACAATTTATGTTAGGAGAAAATCTGTGAGGATAGAGGTCAAAATATTCAGAGTGATCACCGCCAGATGGTGTATTTACCAGTGATTTTTGTTTTTTTTCTGTGTATATAAAAAATGTCTACAATATATGTATGTATTATTTAAATAATTTAAACTACAATAAATATTAATTTGTAAATTACCTAGGAGAATCTATGAAAAAAAATCCATGTTGGTTGAGGAATTCTACCTAGACATTTCCAGTCATTCTGGAAAGTGAAGAATAGTAAGGAATAGTAACTAGTATCAGATAATGATAGTTTATTGAATTGCCGTCTTTTGCTTTAAATTAAGGAATTTCCACAGTTAACTCACCATAATATGCTTACCTTCCCAGACCACAAAATCTTACAATTTCCTATTCTAAGAGCTAATCATATTGATATAATTATTAAATAATGGATCCAAGAAATAATTCAAGTTCTAAACCAGGTAGAAATCTTGCGTGCTTACCCACAGAGAGACTGACAATGATGAGAAGTTAGGTTATTTACCCAGGATTGTAAGTGGGAAGTCTAGAGCTCAATACTAGCTTTCTCCTTCTCAGGTTAATGACCCTTTCATGGCGCCAGTGAATTTTATGGGAAAAAGACTCTAGAATCTCTTTCAAATGTCCTCAGTGACATCATAAGAGTCAGTAACCAAATAAAATCAACCAGAGATTTTGAGTGCCTGCAGTGTACATGGTGCCATAATGCCTTTTGGAGGCCAAGGTAGCTCGAAGATGCTTATTACTTTAATATGTTAATCCAGACAAAGCCGACTGGAGCTTCTGCTTGGCCTTCCATCATTTTCTGAATTTTTCTACTAACTAGAAGAAGATTTGCTTCAGCATAGGTAATGTACCCAGCAAACTCTTTTTAAGCCCATCCCATCAGAAATGCCACTGCTAAAAATTTTTCAGGAAATTGGTACCAACCATTCGCTAATTGAGTGACATTTATTTCCTGAAAGCAGAGGTTGTGTATGGCTTTAGACAAGAAGAAGAAGAAAAGGAAATGGTTTGAAGAGGCAAAGGGCATAGGGAATGTTCAGTGCTGTGTTCTGTGTTTCCTTTGGTAACCATACACACTGTCACAACCCATGTTTTCCATTTCATAAGTCCCCAGAAAGGTAAAGAGAAAAATGAAGATATTTCTCAAACCACAGGCACGTGCTTGATGGTAGATGTGAAACAATCTGAGCTACAGTATCAGCCCTTTGATTTCCCATCTCATCCCATGTTTTCTCTGTACCCCCAGGGTCTGGGAGAGCCTACCTGAAGATCACCAGTTTATTGACTCACCATCTAATTTCAAGACTTATTGAAGTGCCTCTCCCTGTTTCTCTGTTCCCGAGGCTTTTCTTTCTGAGATGTACCTCTCAATATATTTTAAAAATAAGAGTCTGAGGGACAGTATCTACGGTAATATCAATCCTCTTGAGATTCACAGACTCAGGGAAATTCTGATCTGGAAGAGAGCTTGCAAGTAATATGTCTTCTCCCTTCCCCCAATGTCCTAAATTCATGAGAAAAATGATTTTTGATAGCCCCAAATAATAGTTGAGCTGATGAAGAAATATCACAAGTTCGTATTGGATACTTGTGATTTTTTGTGATTACAAGTTTTCAAGCACAACTTAATCTACAACATATATTTGGCCAATCTTTTGGAAGTAGGATGAGAGATTTTACTTTTCTTCTTGTAGTGATTTACCAGTCAGTTGTTTACGAAATGTCTCCACCTGCAATACTAGACTTTGCTAGTGTAGTGAATCTACTGAGCGCCCTAAAGCCACCCATTTCGCTATCCTTAGTCCTGTGCCCATCCACAAAGTGTCTTAAACAATGTCATAATACAAAGCAGTGATAAAATTAAAGCAACAAATATTCAGTGACTTCTCACAATGTGTGTGGGACCATATCCTCTGTCTTCTTTACAGTGCCAGAAAAAGGGGAAAGAATAGCTGACAAAGTCTTAAAAGACTGAGACCCAAACTTGGGTCTGAGAGGGCTGCTCATCTACCCTGAAAAATCCTCGTAGCATAACATCAGTTCTGCTCTTCCCTGAATAGTGTCCAATCACGGGTGCTTACAGTCTGCTCTCTGTGCCCTCTGAAATCATAGCCAAAAACTAGTAGACAAACTCTAACATAAAGAAGTGTGAGAGCTTAAACTTTCACATAAAGAATGCCCAGCCCACTGCATTATACATAGTAGGGGAGTGAGAGTTTTTTAAATGAATGCATAGGAAAGTAAAACCAGGAAAAACTAATTTTTAATCTGCTGGGGGATTTTTTTTTTCACTTTGAAGAAAAAAACCCTATTATTCAATCCTCATAGTGCTGACTACATTTTCTGGATAAGGACCCTGAGGTCTCTTGGAGGTTTCGTCTCTTACCCCAAGCCTCGTAGCTGGTATCTGGCTTCAGGGCCCCTTCTCTTTCTCTAGCACTCCTGTGCCTCTCTCCTATATATAACCCATGTCCACTCGACTCTCTGAGATTGGCAGGGGTAGACATGTGGGATACGGAGACACATGTGATGTCGTGTGTCTCTCTCAGGGTGACTGTGCCTCAGAAATACCCGGCAGTCCCCAAAGTACCACCTGTGCGTAGTGCCTCCTCCTGTCTCTGGAATCCTGCTTCCATCATTGTGTATCAGACACTTTGTATGTGACACTCTTTTTGGCAGGAAGAATGTGACATTCCTTCCGGTCATTAAAATGTGGGGGACTATGGCAAGGAGATGGATGGGGCTCACAGGAAGATGAGGAAAGAACAGGTAACATTTGAGGCTTTGTTCTGTAGAAGTAGGTTGAAATTTTTGCAAATGATAAACTATATCTTGCTTTAGTTCTTTCTTTCTCTTAGTAATTTAAAGTCATTGGGTTCTTGGACTTTGAAATAGGAAATAAAATTTAAAATGGACTTTTGCCACTTCTGTGTAACATTTAGGCTCCTAAGGAATACTGTAGTTGATGCAGGATCGTCTTTATATGAAACTATCCATAGTCCCTTACTTCCCGTGTTCAATAAAAAGCTAGTAAGTAGAGAGCTGCCTTCTCAGAGGAATTCTTTTAACCTTTCAGAAACAAAGTATTTTATGCTAATTTCTGCTTAATTGGAAGGAAGTCATTTTTTTAAAAAATTATTGAAGATGGGTTTGAAGTCTGTTCCATCGCTGACCTCTTTAATTCAATCAAGGTCACCTCGTAAACTTGCCCAAACAGCTCTATTTCTCAATTAGAAAAAAAGGCAGAGCTGTTTAAAAGCATTTAGTGTTTGATTAATAGTGCTTAACTGGCACCGCAGCGCTTGCAGAGGCTTTTTAAGGAAGCTCTGGTCAGAATAAAGCACAGCTACCTGAAAAATTATACTCATCAGAAACACAAAACAAATCATTTTAATGAACAAAGCAAAAACTGTTTTTTGTGAGGATGTGAGAAAGGTCATCATGCTCGATATATAGAGGGTTTTAATGTCTGAACAACTCTCTCCCAGGGAAAAATGGCTATAATTTATCCATCCAGAGAGTTTATAAAATACATGCATTTCCCCTGCCCAAGGACCCCATGAAGACGAATGGTGAGTTTGTCGAAGCAAGGTTTTGTAGCACTCAGACTCGGTATAAGAAGTGATGATGTGTCCAGTTGAAGAATGTGAACAGGAGCCATCTGAATCACTGAAATATTGAGAATCCCGAAAATAAGTCCTTGGCTTCCTTCTGCATTTCCTCCCCATTGTCGGGCCTGACTGAGGACTGCCAAGCTCACTATGATACTGTCTTTGGAAGAGAGGGCCATCTGGGTGGTCAAATCGCTAGCATGGCTCTGAGAAAGGGCCCTCCATGAGTGAGAACCAGCATCACTGGCAGAGGGAGTTTAGAGTCACGGAATACAGTAAAGAAGTAACTTGGAAGCCGGGCTCTGTGGCTCACACTTGTTATCTGAGAACGTTGGGAGGCTGAGATAGGCGTATCACTTGAGGTCAAGAGTTCCAGAGCAGCCTGGTCAACATGGTGAAACCCTGTCTCTACTAAAAATACAAAAGTTAACCAGGTGTGATGGCACATGCCTGCAGTCTCAGCTACACGGGAGGCTGAGGCAGAAGAATCGCTTGAGTCCAGAAGGCAGAGGTTGCAGTGAGCCAAGGTTGTGCCACTTTACTCTAGCCTGGGCAAATAGTGAGACTCTACCTCAAAAAAAAAAAAGTAACTGAGCAGATGAGGTCAGAGGGTCCTTGAAGTACCTTGGTTTTATTTCTGGCATGGCTTGGCAAATAATGTCCCTTCCCCAAGCCTCAGCTTTCTCAGCAATGACATGAGGCTTATCCTGGGAGTTCCTCGATGAGGCCGTGATAAATAAGCACATAAGGGATTCTGTGGCATTTTGCAAATTCCGGGCACTGTGGCAATGTGGAGAGTTGGGGGCAACAGCAAAAGGTATAAATGTGTGGTTCATGGCCCCATCTGCACATGAGAATCACCTGGGAAACTTTATGCACATGCCAACGCCCACGGGTTAATACCCAGGCATCTGTGTTATTAAAACCCTCCCCAGGTGATTCTGATGCACAAAGGATTGAAAACCACTGGCATGTAACCTGAGGATGGACGACTGTCACCTAGCACTTAACTGGCATCTCAGCACCTGCAAAGGCTAAGGAGGCACTGGTAAGAATAAAACATTGCTCCCTGAAAAATTATACTTATCAGAAATGCAAAACCACTTTAATGAACAAAGCAAAAACTTTTTTTGTGAGGATGTGAGAAGGGTTATTATCTCTTTTACCACCTATTAGGCAGGAAGGAGGGAAAACAGGTCGAGATAAGGTAATAAAATGTGGGAATGAAGAAAACAAAAGTGGAGTAAAGGATAAAGATCTGTAGTGGACAGAAAGTGACTGGCACAGGCAATGATAGAGGAGCAATGCAAGGGAGAGGGAGGTCGCTTAAGTGGGGCGTGTGCCACCCAGGTGGAAAGGTCCCTTACACGTCTGTGCTGGCGGCATTTGGAGTATCTTCAGGTTCACTGGAAAAAAGGACGGCTTGAAAAGGGAGGGCCGGGGAGGAGGGTTCCTGATATGAATGGTGATGCAAACCGGGGACAGAGTGCCTGCCTTTCTCTGCCTCTAGGAGAATAGACAGGGACTGTTTGCCCATCCATCAGCAGTGAGAGAGGGAAGCAAGCAAGCCTGCACACTCACCAAGGAGAAAAGCTTCTGCAGATCTAGAGACTGGTATCATAAGCACGTGTACGCAGGAGAGGCCTCCTCTTCCACAGCAAAAAGGCTGGTTCCGGGGCTGGGTCGGGGCGATCAGTTCCAGAGGCTCAGCCTGGCCTCTCCTGGGTGCCAGCCACAAACCTGCCAGAGCTGAAACTTTCTCCAGACATATGGCTGCAAAGACAAGGAACGCCCGACAACATCGAGCAGATCAGAACGAAGTGTTTTGGAGACACTGCCTGTGGGATTTGTGAAAGCATTCAGTCACCGTGTCATTCCAGGAGTCAGGAGGTGGCATTCAGCGGGGAGCAGGCGGATGGCCGAGGGGAATGTGAGAAGACACGGCAGAGGCAGAGAAGCCCAGAAGGCTGTATTGGGTTGTAAGCACAGGAGAGAAGGTTTCTTCAGCTGTTGGAAAAGGCTGAAAGAAAGCAAGTGTGAAAAACGAATGAAATAAATCAAAGACTAGAAGAAAGTTATGAAGAAAGCATTAGGAGGTGGGGACCTGGTTTCTAAAGGCCAGAGATGTGGTTCTAAAATGTCGGCATCCGTCAGAATCACCCCAGCAACTTGCTGAAAGGCAGATCCCTGGGCCCCATTCCAGAAACTCAGATTCATAACATCTGGGATGAGTCCAAGGTTGCTCATTTAAGAGATACCAAAGTGGTTCAGATGCCTTAAGATACCAGCTGGCTGTTCATACCAGGTCCTCCTACCTTGGTTATACACTTTGAGAGAATGCTGATACCTTTTGTCCTATTGCCAGACAAAAGTAAGTGTTCATACGTCAATTTCAACATTGGTAATGACAGTGGGGAGGAGGAGGCTCACGGACAGACCAAGCAGTCGCAGCCGGAGCGTAAAAGTGAAGTCTCAGTGCCCTCTTAGTCTGAACAGTTAATGGTTTACCGAAGGCAGAAGTAGCTTTCGAAAAAAAAAAAAAGTTTTCTGTTCAGCCCACTGTTGTTGTTGCAAGTATTTGGCATTATAAAATAAAGGCTTTACAAAAAGGATGCTGCCCTTGCAAAGAGCGACGCACAGAACTGAGACGATGCCTTGGGTTTGTGCTTGCCGTCATTTCACGTTTCGCGGTGTGGGTGTTTTACGTGGTAGAAGCACCAGTTCAGATATTAATGTAACTCTGCATGTGTGCACGTGTGTGTGTGTGTGTGTATGTAGGGAGTAGAGCAGAAGGGAACTATCACTTCTTAAGGGGAAAGTTTCTTGATGAAACTTAGAAGTGACCATTTGTTAAAAAGGAAGGAAAGTTGTAAGACAGGTGGAAAAAGAGGTCACTTTTTATACTGCAGGCTGATGACAAAATGAGAGGAGTTGTTTTGGAGGGAAGGATTGCTATTTAAAGTTTCTGTCTTTGGACAACACTAACTACTAGTTAGGATGAAGTCACACAGGGCAAAGACCGTGGTGGAGCCTACACCCAAGGGAGGTGCGCTGTCTGCAGGGCAGGGGGTACTGTTCCTGAAAGCTAGTGTCATGTTATGATCTAGCCTGGCTTAGCTAAGTCTGACTTTCCTGAAAAAGAATCTTTAAAGCCTTTAGATTTTTTTAAATGACCCTATAATCTTGGAAATCAAATAGGGCCGAGAGTGAAAAAGAAAACTGAAATCTAATCAAAAGAAAAGGAAGAGTGGGGGGAAATGCCCCCTCCTGAGATGCTCCTGCCTGCTTTCCTCTCCCTCCACAGCCGTGGCACCTCCTCCTGGAGATCTCTGGGTCTTTTGGTAAAGCAGTGTCCACTGTGCAGCAGTCCTTCTGTGCTTCCCTTCAGCTCTTCAGCATGTGAGCTCAACCCCTGCCTTCCAAAAAGAGCCTCCCCCAGCTCTGATGTTCCAGCCGGAAGCCTTCTCTCCTTTATCTGACTCCCATTACACAGGGTGAGAATGGCCCCTCCTGGTGCCCTTCTAACCATCTTCCACCAGATTCCGTATCCGTAGCTCTCCGTGCAGCTGGGCTGGGAGCTGCTGAGGCAAGGCCAGGCGGGGCAGGGGCTGAGAGCCATGTTTCCCCGCCCTGTCCCCGGCTTGGCCTAGAGTAGGGGGCTCAGCTCATACTTGCAGCATACACTTCTGATGTGTTTCCCGGAGGACTCTAAAGGCATCCCTCACCTGACACAGCATCCTTCAAGAGCGTTTTAAATGAGACTTATCCTGCTTCTGGAAGAAGTGAACACGCCTCTTTCCTTTGCTGCTTTTCCTCTGAGGAAAATGGGGATGGTTGTGGGATGGATCAGAGGATAATGCTGTAAATGGAAAAGTGATAAGGCATGATGTGAATTCTCCGTAGTGGCAGCAGCCCAGCAGCACCTCCTAGTTCTGTGCTGGTACCGACTAATTCCTCAGGAAGAGCTCCATGGAGGGAGGAGCAGAGGATTTTCTTTTCCTGAGTCACCCGCTGCCCGTTGTTCCTTCAGATGCACATTATGCCGTCATAATAACAGGATCTAGCTCACCTCCACTCTCCAAATTACCCTTATTCCACTGGCCTCACACAATGATGGAAATAGACACTGAATTCTTCTGTTTAGCTTTCCCTAATAATAGCTAATGTGCAGATTCGAATATACACTGCACGTATGAAATGTTATGTCAATGCTAAGTTGTAATAATAATAATCCTACAAAAATGTAACAGAAGAAATTTCTGTGAGCAATTTGAGGAAGATTGCTGCTTCAGTGGTTATACAGGTATTATTGAAAAACAGATCAATTGTACTTGGCTGCTACCGTAAGAGCTCTCCAGCAGGAGACTGGCTGTCAGCAGAAGTCATCCCAGGATGCTTTCTAGCTCTGTGCCTGGCCACTGGGAGGCCTTGGTGGCAACAGCAGCCATTTATATTGAGGCCATCAACAATGAAGGACCCTGAGCCTTCATTGGCCTTCTGAGTACGGTACTGGTCCTAGTCTTTGGCCTTCATCAGCCCCATCAGAGTAGACTCAAGGGACAGAGTTCATGGGAGGTTAGCACAACAGGAGAGGCGTTTCTGTCACCTTTATTCTAACTGAAGACACGGCTACTTTGAAAAACAAACATAGGTGAGTTCAGATGGATGGGGTGAACAGTCTGATAATGCATCTTCTGGAATCCTGAGATCAGCATGGGTCTGTGGACAAAACTCCCTCAATAAAGCATTATTAACAACTCAGGCTCCTGAGCTCTGGGATTAGTGGGTATCAGTGTGGCTGTTTGAGAGGAGAGAGACATAGGGCAGAAAGTAAAATCCCTAAGGGGTTCCAGCCAGGCCTCAAGATCTCCTGAAGGATGAACTTAACTTCTCCATAAATCATCCCAAAGTTTGTCCAGAGGAAAATACAGGTATGTTTATTTTAAAATAGGATCATCCTCTCTGCTTTTATAGCAGAGTCTCTCTCCAGCGGAGCACTCCGCAGATAGAGCCAGAAATGGAATGTTTTACTTCTGTTAGGAACAAACCAGCCACTACAGTAGGGTCCCTGTTTCCCTCCTTTCTCTGGGCTGGGAGGCACTTACGTGGAGCTAAGCTACCCTGGTGGTATTACATCGAGGAATACGGTTCTAGAGCCACGCCTTGAGCCTCCAGCCAGAAACCTCTGTCTCTCAGAAACTCCATTCCATCATCTTGAAAATAGAAATAATGACCGTATTCACTGTATCATGTTTTCATGAGGGTGAAAGGATACTGTGTAAATAATATGCTTAGCACAGTGCCTGGTATATAAAAGTCATTAGCTGTCACTACTACTGTTGCTATTCTTATTACTGCTGCTGTTATTTGAGGAAAACAGAATAGTGACTGTGCCTTTTGCCCAAATCTTCTCCTAACTCCATAGGAGGTACTCGGGGCACCGGGGCAGAGCTGAGCTCATGGGACCTGGGCACAGGGATGCGACAGGGCTGCCTTACCAGGTGCAGAACATGGAGCTGGGGCTCATACAAAAGGAGATCAAAGAATAAAACCAGAATGGAAAGCCAAGCAAGTGGTTTCTTCAGAAGCATTTCCCCAAACAAGCCAACCCCAGCCGCAGCTTAGGAACTGGGATGGAATGAGTGCTGGTCTGAGCCGTTGCTCTCAGAGCATAGTCTCTGCATCAGCACCACCTGGGCACTTGGAAGAGTGCAAATCTTGGGCTTCCTCCCAGACAAACTGAACTGCAAAACTCTGAGGGTGGGGCCTAGAAATGTGTGTTTTCATATGCCTGCCGGGAGCATGTAATGCAGGCCCGTGTTTGGAGAACACTGGGTTAGAGTAACACCAGCTGCTACCTAAAGAAGTCCCAAATTTTCAGTGGCCTAACAAAAACAAAAGCGTTACTTTTGGGACACGGAACAGTCCAAGGCAGATAGGCTGGGACTGGGCACCTTTCCTCCATGTGGTGACTCAGACACCCAAACTCATTCCAGTAGCAGGCAAAGAATGAGGGACTGTGCAGAAGGCATCATCACTGCCCCTCACACTCCGTTGATGAGAACTCCTCTAGGGCAGTCACCTCTCAGGAGCAACACTGCTGTGTACAGAGAAGCATGAGTTTGAGTGCACAATGTGACAATGTCTCTGCCACAGAATAGCATCTAAAGGCCTCAAGGCACCTCACAAGAAGATTCAGAATGCATAGAAGCTGATAGAAGCTGGAGACAGTCCCTGTCACTGGGCCATGACTACAGCTCGGTTTCATAGGGGAGCAGGAGGCAGGGTTGTGGCTGAGGAGGCAGCTGTTGAAGGCACACAGATATTGTGGTGCTATCTGCCAGGCCTTCAGCCCGCCTCCGTCTTCCTGTGTTCAGAGGCTGTCGGTACAACTGCCTACCTGGGTAGCAGCCAATGAAATCCTTGAAAAAGACTTTCTTTGCAGGTGGGAAGGAAAGCCGCAGTTCAGCGGTGTCCTTCCAGCACTTCAGGAGGACATCTGGCAAAGCGGAGGGGGAATGTTCAACACAGAGTTCCCCAAACACACAGAGACTAACCGTTCTGGAGAAACACAGATAGATTGTTAGAAACAACATGTTAAAATGTTTTCTTATTTAGTTACATCTTGCCTGAGCATGAAAAAGATATTAACAGACTGTCAGCTTACTGGGACATAACCCAAAATAACTTACATTTTTCATATATTGCTAATTGTTTTTCTGAGGCTGGCTCAGGCTGGTAAAAGAGATTTCAAGGTTTTCACCAGATTATTTACTTAAAGAAGTTAAGCATGCCATTATCTGTTCCCATGGAAACACAGTAAGACGGGACAGAACGGGAGGTCACTTTGACCATAACTAATATAAAGAATAATAGTGTATATAGAATCGAGTAAAGAATATAACAAGGTCCTACGATACCTTAAAGCCTTTTCTTGAGCGGTGCCGTGCAGTCTTCGGACTGATTTATGCACTGGTGTCACTTCGGTTATTTTATTATCCAGTGCTAATTTTTGAAGTATAACTACCTTGCCCAGCGGAAGTTTTCCAGTGTTGTTATTTCATGTTTGATCCAACGGTAAAATTCCATATTCGGAATTTTTCCAAAGTACTAAGCAGAAAAGGATGACTGTACTGGCCTCAAGCTTCTTGTGAATGCCACAGCTCCTCGCCATGTTTTCTCAGTCAAAATAATGGGTAGTTTGTTACCATAATTGATGGTGATCCAGAGGAACCACTAGATTCTGCAGTACACTGAAAATCATCAAAAAGAGATTTAATCATGTTCAGTCCAGTTTACATGTAACGTGTCTGATTCTGTTCTTCATTTATTATCGGAAATTGGTAATCCACGTGGGGTGTCTCTTAGATATTATATCTACTGGCACTTGGCACACTCCTTAGGAATTTCTACCAAAAGATTCACACTGCACTTTTTAAAAAATCCTTATGCTTATTTGGATAGTGGACTTGTGCCGTCTCATAAGGTAAATTTTATCATGGAAGCTTGATGACACATTTTTCAAAACTCTTTAGTACAGTATTCCAGAAAGAACTAACGAGAAAAGAAAGAGAGAAAAGAGTTGCCCTTTCCAATTTCTGAATTTTTAACACACTGAGAAATTATATTGAGTCAGAAATTATTACGATTTTTTTCTGTTAGAGCTCTGGCCCAGGAAACATGGTATAGCCTCTTCCAGGCAGCCTTGTCTGAGGAATCGATTCAGGGCTGCAGTATGACACTGAGTGATGTTTGCAAACAGGTGGCCTGAAGCTAAGTGGAGTCGATATAAAATTTCTCACCCTTTTGAAGATAACTACTTGCTGCCACATGAGTAACAAAATTTTTTTTGGTAAAAATCAAGCTTGAAATCATTTAATCAGGAATATAAATCAGTTATATGCCCCAATTATAAAAATGTTGATGGGGTTTGCTATGGTATTGATTTATTTTAATTTTGGTGGAAGAATTACAGCTGTTGTGTGTCTTCATATACGTACATGTATATAACGATACTGCATTCGTATTCCAGGAACGCAGACAGTATTATATCCTGCTTGGCAGGCACTCCGGTCACTTGGCTTAGCCAAGAATAAGAACTCTCAGAAGTGCCATTCCATAGGTTTGTAAGAGATCCCCTAAAATCATGGATGGTACACTTCCTATATGTATTTACGTTCAGATAATTTATTTAAATAATGCCGCTGGCACACGCTTTATAGCTGCTTCCATTTTGCTACACAGATTTCAGCATATCTTGCAGACTATGCAATTCATTTGGAAAATGTAATTTCCATCCCTGCATACTAATCGATTTCTTCACAAACCACCTGCTATCAGTTATGATAATAAAAATGCCACTCGGAATTGAAAAAGGGCCGAATAGAGCTTCCTAAGGAAATGACTTAAGTGTCTTGGAATGCTGCTAAATGTAGTAACGTGCCGGTGTAGGGCCCACACTTTTTCATCGTGTGCATTTTCTGTGATTTTGCCCTATTAAAACATCCGTCTCACAAATGATTCCTCATAACCGTTTCCTTATGGCTTGGTGAACGGGGCTGTCAGGAGCCGGTATCTCAGGGTGCGGACAGGACCCGTAGTTAGGTGCATAACGTTGAAAAGCACTGGCTCATGCGGCTGGTGCGTGCTGAATAATTTCTGATCTTATGACTAAGTCCCTAAACACTGTGAAAGTGCCTGCGACTTGGTTTTGTACGCACATACACCAATAAAATCTCCTCTATTCATTCTCTTCAGCCTTCAGTTCGTGCAGCACTGCCAAACTAACGTTCCTAAATCCCGTATGTGTCATGTCCCTCCACTGCCCCAAGCGCCGTCACCGGTTCTCAGTTGGCCGCTCCAAGAAGGAGTGGTCGAGCCTAACCTTCCCCGTCTTCTCCCGTCGCCTGACCGGGCTCACCTTTCTGTCACCGCTTCCAGGCGAACACTTGCCCTTTGGGTCACGTTGCTCTCCATCTTGCCCCAAGGATTCTACCTTTGATTTTCATCTCTGGGCTTTTGCCTGTGCTCTGGCTCCTGACTGAGAGACAGCCTTCCCAAGATCTTTGGTTTTTCATCTTTCAAAGCCCTCTTTTATTCCTTCAGTTTGAATTTTCCTTTTTCTTCTCTGAACTCCTATAGGATACATTTTTTTGTCATGTATCTCGACTCATTTATTTATTCATTCAACCAACATTTTTTGAGTGCCTAATGTATTCCAGGCGTCACACCATTCTTTCTTCCTTTGAAAGCAATAGTTTCTTTTTTAAATGTGTCAGTTTTTTACTAGGTTTCAAGCTCTTTGAGAGAAGAGGTATTTACTGTCTCCTCTCTTTGTGGTCTGAGATGCCCACACAGACCTGAGCACAGGTAAATATGAAGTAAATGCATGTTAAGTAATTGATCCCTACTGGCTTGAGGTAGAGGATTTTCTGGGTAATTGCATGTTCTGTTTGATTAGTAGTTCAGTGTGTTCTACACAGAGATTATCATTTTGTAAGATGGAATAGTGTGAAACACTCGACCGTAAAACTATTAACATAATTTGACGTTTGATATTTGAGGAGAGAATTCACTGTGGTCTCAGAGCACTTTGGTAGAGCTTTATCGCCATGAAACTGTAATGTGCAGGTAGAGGCCCCAGGAGGCTGACCTTGATTTGGTCCTACAACACAGGGCACAGGGGCTGGAGACGGGCATGACTGACACCTGGGGTGCAGTGGGCCTGCGCCATGCCCTGACGTACTGGAGGTTACATGTGTGAAGTTTCTGGTAACAAGCGTTTCACACTTTCTTTCACTGTTCTCTTGCTTAGCAAAGTGGGGAGTGACTTTTCTGTGAGGGGAAGATGAAAGGGAGACTGGTGGGAGAGTAGGTGGGGGAACGTGAGACTGGTTTTGAATAGCCTGGAAAGAACCAAACACACGTGGACCGGTGATAATCGAGAGTGGAGACTCTGGAGCCTGCCGCCTGGGTGTGAAGGCTTCCAGCTACTTACTCTGTGGGACTGAACGAATTATGTAACTTCTCTGTGCCACATTTTTTTCATCGGAAAGGGCGGGGATAAGACCAGCACTGGCATCACAGGCTTGATGGGGGATGAGTGAGTGAGTCCGTACAAAGCTCTTGGTCCAGTCCTTTGTGAGTGCTCAGCAGGCTCTGATGATTCTCAGAGAGACCCCTAAGCAATAAGGTGGAAACTAGAAAAAGGGATTCCCTACTCTCAATCTGTTTTGTACCCTTTGTTCTCTTGTTCAGTTTTGCTATTTCTGAAGCCTTGAGATGCATGAGACCCTGAGTTAACTGTCTTGGTTTCTTAACAAGATGGACATATCAATGAAGTCTGAATCTAAACGTGGAGAATTTGGGGTTTCAGGGAGAAGTATTGGAGCAACCACTCAGCCTTGTAGAGGAAAAGAGTTTTAATTTGTTGGTGAAACAGATGGAAGTAGATTTCCATTCTGATAGGAGTTAGAGAAAAACAATCTGTGCAATTTGTCCCAGCAGCAGAGCAGGAAGGAATGGTGTGCATTTAAATTCCTCCCTCCCCAGGATGCTGCCGCACGTCTCAACCTGTACAGCTGCTGATTATTTGAAAGAAAGAGCTCCAAGGAACTAGGCAATCCTGTAGAAAGGGGGAAGACGGTATTTAGTAGACATGATTGTTGCCTGGAGTTCTGAATGTTGTCACCACCCAGCACCACATACCCACTTCTGTGAGGGCATCTAGCATTGAGGGAGAGGTGAAGGGACAAGAATCTGGGAGGAATTGATGCCGCACCCATAAGAAACATTCATACCTAAGGCAGGACAAACAGAATAGATAAAAATTCCAAGAGAAGTGAGCATCCCGACTACAAAATAGAGAGCACCGGGGTAAGGCATTTTGGTTTTATTGAGCTGGTACAAACGTGGGTTAGAGAACGTGGGTGACAGACTCCCTTTCCCACAGAAGGCCTCCTCAAGCTAAGCAAGAAGGTAGCTCACTTGAACTCGTTGTGTTTGCCCTCCAGCCCTGGCCGCTCAGGCCTACGCTCTGAAAGAGGAGAATGACAGTCTCCGCTGGCAGCTGGATGCCTACAGGAATGAGGTGGAGCTCCTGAAACAAGAGAAGGAGCAGCTTTTCCGAACAGAAGAAAACGTCACCAAGGACCAGCAGCTGCAGTTCCTGCAGCAGACCATGCAAGGCATGCAGCAGGTACCGGCCCGGCGGCTTTTTCAGATAAAGGGATGTGTGTGTGAAATGAAAAGGGAAAGGCAGCGTGTGCTGGGAAGGGCGCAGAAGAAATGACAGCCCAACGGTTATGCTCCTAGGAAAGAGAAGTGCTAATGACTGTTTGTGGAAGGGTAGAATCTGGAGAAAAGCCAAGCCGTAAAATATGTTGAAGAAATCACCCCAGAGGTAGGAAATACAGGAAGATGATTTGGATTGAGGAGATTGAAAGGCTGCATGTGAAACATAGCCCCATGGCAAACATCTAGCAGACCCCTGCCAATCATGATACAGGCATTTTGTAATCTCAGAACTTTTAAGTTCAAAGCATGACGACTGATTTTACAAAAGCAGTTTGTCTGTCTTCAAGGTTAGTATACATGTAAATGGTATTGTTTCACTTTTCCTGTGTTGCACTTAGGATCTAGTCAGGTACTACGAGCACATTACATGTTTCAGAAATGTTTGTTGATGGAATAGATGAGGCATCCGAATTTTAGGGTACCTTAGAAACAGGGCAGTAGCGGTGTTTTTGTTGAAGAGTGCCAGACTTCACCCTGCCGTACTGAATTTAAAGATGAGTATTTATGGCAAGTGTTGAAAGGAAATGAAAGTCGAGGGCTTTGGAGTAGGGAAAAGGAGCATGTACTGTGGGAAATAAAATGTTGACGGGAGAGGAAAATCTGACTGTTGGCAATGAGGAAATAGAATCAAAGATTCACAGGCAGATTTGTATCTGAAAACATCAGTTGATACTTGATATTCTTAAGGCGTTTGGGCCTTTGAGTCACCTTAAAATAATAGAGCAGAAATTACCATCTTGGGTATTTTTTAATTACCTCTCTGAATATACAAATCCAATCAATATTATTTTCTGAAAAAAAGATTGCTTTTATTTAAAGAAGAGAAATATAAGTAGAATGATGGATGGAAAGTTAGAATATATAGTGAGTCCGTTTTTTTAATTCCCTCCTTCATAGTGACTGCTCTGTAACATCCAGAGCATGGATTGCCTGCAGAAGTATCTTAGTGATTAGAGCTAACAACTGCGGAAACATCAGCCTCGCAGGGAAAGTAATTGAGAGGGAGAGTATAAAAGCGGATCATGCATCAGGAAGTGAGCAAGTTCATGACCAACCCACACAAATTATGTCTTAAACATCTCCTGCCATTTTGAAGCAATTTTTGAGTCTTGGCTTGGAGTCCTAACTGGTTGATGTTCACAGTGTGTGTTATACTAATCAGTGAGATTCAGAGGTCAGAGCCAGCCAGGAAAATGTCATTACAGTCATTGCTCAGGTCCCTGTACTTGGAAATCGATGTAACAGCTGCTGTGTGAGGCTTCTGGGGTTGTCCATATGCCCCAACACTGGGTGTCTGTCAGCGCCCTTGCCAAGATGAGAGGCTGTCGATTTCCCCAAAGACCATGACAGCAGACCTAGCCCAAAAGCCACTATGTCACGCTTCATACAACTCTCCCTCTTTCCCTCCAGAAACGATTATCCCGATTGCTTTAAAAGTACAGTCTTTTAGGTTATTGCAGATTCAATCTAAATCTAAAAGAAGTCAGAGAATGCACGGGTGAGCTGCTCAGTCACGGCTGCAGAAGCACTGAGGAGCCACGTGCCTGATCCACAAAGGAGCAGTGTTTCAAATCACCACCTGAGCCGTCCTCCTGAACAAGGGATTCAGTTAATGGAGCTTCTCATCTATTTTCAGAATCTCCTTGTCGGTAGGAAACGTACTTTATGTAGCTAAAAATGTAGTTGAGACAGAAATGTATTGTCTCATAGTTCTAAAGGTTACAAGGCCAAGATCTAGGGTCCAAGAGCAGGGTTGGTTCCTTCTGAGGCTGTAAGGAAGACTCTGACTTCTGCCTCTTTCCCAGCTTCTGGAGGCTGGCTGGTAGTCTTTGGCACAACACCCTGCTCTCTGCCTTCCTTATCCCTTGTCATTCTCTCTCTCTGTGTGTGTGTGTGTGTGTGTGTGTGTGTGTGTGTGTGTGTGGTGTCCAAATTTCTTTTTATAAGAACACAGTTCATATAGGATGAGGGGCCCACTCTGCTCCAGTATGACCTCATCTTAATTACTTATGTCTACAAGGACTTGTTTCCAGATAAGGTCCCATTCTGTGGTAGTAGGGACTAGGACTTCCACGTTTGGATTTGGGGCGGGGGGGTAGGGCCATAATTCAATCCATAGCAGACACATAGTAGACAGTCAGAATATCTGTGTCAAATGAAGGAATGAATAGACAAAGGCCTGGAGGGAAGGCTAGCATGGTGCCCTGGGAGCTCTGGGCTGCGCGGGAGCCTAGATCATGAAGAGCAAGGTGGGGAGTGGGAGAGCCAAGGCCTGAGAGGTGTGTGCTGTGCCTCCTCAGCCTGCAGAAAGCACTCGGTCCCTGGTGGCTGCTGTGGTTTTCGTGTTTACTGGTCGTTAGGTGGATGCATGACCATCTCTGCGGCAGAACATCTTTAACAGAGTTTTAAAATACAGGTGCGTTTAAAGTCATTTCTATCATGACCTACCATGCGTGAGGACGTTACCACAGTTTGCTCACCACCACAGAGAATGAGCCTGGCCTTAACACCTTCCTTCAGTGTCCCCACTGTCTACTGCGTAAATCAGAAAATCATGGTTTCACATGAAACATGACAGGGAGAGGAGGGTTCAGCCTCCCACACGTCACCATTTCCACAGTCTAAGTGTGTTATTTCTGTAACAACAAAAAAAGAAAGAGCCTTAGTGACCTCAGGACTAGCTGATAGCTTTTGGAATTACCTTCAGCCTTTAGCCAAAAAGTTTCTAATCTTTCTTTAACCCCTTAAGGACACTGACGTCACAGTTTGTCATGTGTTCATGAAGAAAACATTGTGGGCAGGGTTCCTAAAATGGAAAATCCCCTTGAGTGACTTTGTGTGGATGTTTCCGAGTTTACCCCTGGACCATGTGAATCACAATTTAATAATATGAAAGGCTTCATACAAAAGAGAGTAAGAGCTTGTATCCATGGTAACACAGTAGCCTTGACCTGATCATAAGCTGACAGTGAAGTTAGCCTGTCTCTGCCGCAGGGATGGTGAGGCTTTCGACTTTCGTTTGTACCTTCAGGTATACAAGCGAAGAATATACATATTTTAAACTCTTACTTTTCTTCATGCTACCAAACTGGTTTATTGAGGTAAAATTTATATGCAATGAGACATATTCTTTTCAGGCCTGCATTCTATGAAGTCTGGCAAATGCATACAGTCACATCACCACCTCTACCACAGTCAATATGTAAGTCATTCCATCACTCATTCCCTTATGCCCCTTTCGAGTCAACCCCACTCCCAGCAACCACTGCTGTTTTCTACCCTTACAGTTTTTCTTTTTCTTTTTCTTTTTTTTGTTTTTGAGACGGAGTTTCGCTCTTGTTACCCAGGCTGGAGTGCAATGGCACGATCTCGGCTCATCGCAACCTCCGCCTCCTGGGTTCAGGCAATTCTCCTGCCTCAGCCTCCTGAGTAGCTGGGGTTACAGGCACGTGCCACCATGCCCAGCTAATTTTTTGTATTTTTATCAGAGATGGGATTTCACCACGTTGACCAGGATGGTCTCGATCTCTTGACCTCGAGATCCACCCGCCTCGGCCTCCCAAAGTGCTGGGATTACAGGCATGAGCCACCGCGCCTGGCCTAGTTTTTCTTTTTTCTAAAGTGTCATATAATTGAACAGTATGCAATTATATGACATTCTAGAACAGTGTTGAGCAGTGTGCCACCTGTTGAGTTGGGCTTCTTTCCTTTTGCATAGTGAGTCTGAGACTGCTCTTGCTGCTGTACATATCAGGTGTTCCTTCCATCTGACGCCAAGTACTCTTCCACTGTAAGAAAGAGCTGGGTTTGCTTATCAAGTCAATAGTTAGTAGATGGATAGTTCCCAATTTGGGACAAACAGGAATAAATCTGCTGTAAACATTCACTTACACGCTTTTTGTTTAGACATAATTTTTCATTTTCCTTGAGCAAATCCTGGGACTATAACTGCTGGGTCATATGTCAAGTGTGTTTGAGTTTTGGAGAAACTGCCGACTCTTTTCCCAAGCGTCTGTGCCATCAGGCATTCCCTCGGGACCGTGCACACGCCAGTTCTGCGTCCTCATCAGGCAGCACGGGCAGGGTCAATTTGGCTTTTTCACCACTGTTACAAATTTAGAGTGATACCTCATTATGATTTTATTCACTCCTAAATTTGCAGTATTTTATTTTCATTCATGAGCATAGGTCACTATGTAATATTTTTGAATAATCCACTTAAAAATCAGAATTGTTTTTGAAGACTTGTGTAATCATATTGACAAGACTAATAAATATTTGGATAACAGGACATCATTAAAAACTGCTGATCATAAAAGTGTGTATGACTGATGACGATTATGTCAGAAGCTCCTTCCTAAATACTTTTAAGTTGATGCTTTTGAACAGCGTTAAATCTAGTCTCAGGACCAGCTGTCTCAGGCCAGCAAGCCACTGGCCCACGTGCAGCAGTGGTTCTCTCACACTCTTAGCTTGGCATCAGCCTGGTCTGCTGTCTTGACAACTTTCAACAAGGGCAGATCAGGAAAAAGTTGGGAAAAGTAGGATTATTATGATCAAAAGCATTTTAGAAGTTAAATGACAAGTATTTTTTTTCTTTATACTCAAAGTAAAACATATGTGTGCTTTTTCTGTGTGTATATTGTAAAAATCTCACCCATTTAGACTAATTTTATGGAAGATGAAGAAATATAACATTACTACTTCCCTAAAAAACAAAGTAACCCAGTTAGTTTTGCCAGAGGTTGAGTAAGAGTCAGACTTTGGAATATCTATTAAGGAATAAGTGAAAGTATTTTTGAAATTAAACATAGCGATTACATCTGACCCCTTGAGTAAGTTCAGCATGTCTTCTGCAGTCTTGTTTAAACTATTTAGTTGCTTAGAAAATACTTTTTTTAAAAGAAAGAAAAGCTTGCACTCCATTCTTCCCCAAAAATCACATGTAATTAAGTCTGATGTTACTTGTCAAAATCAAGATCATAATAATGTTAGGGGTGGTGATGATGGTGGCTCTGGAGATGAGGGGACTGTGGAGGTGGTGGTTGTCATGCTGGTAAAGGTGACTGTAGTAGTGATACTGGCTCTGGAGGTGAAGGCGGCTATGGTGAGGATGGTGGCTGTGGTTGTTTTGGTGACTGTGGTCGGGGTGGTGGCTGTGGTTGTGCTGATGGATGTGGTGGAGAAGGTAACTGTGGTGGTGAAGATGGCCGTGGTGTGGGTGGTGGCTGTGGTTGTGCTGATGGATGTGTTGGTGAAGGTAACTGTGGTGGTGAAGATGGCCGTGGTGTGGGTGGTGGCTGTGGTTGTGCTGATGGATGCGTTGGTGGAGAAGGTAGCTGTGGTGGTGAAGATGGCCGTGGTGTGGGTGCTGGCTGTGGTTGTGCTGATGGATGTGTTGGTGGAGAAGGTAGCTGTGGTGGTGA
>CM052652.1:2931282-2972752 GCA_028533165.1 Leontopithecus rosalia
TACCTGTTCCATACCATTGGTCTAGTTTCTTAGTTATATCTGTTCCATACCATTGGTCTAGTTTCTTAGTTATAACTGTTCCATACCATTGGTCTAGTTTCTTAGTTATATCTGTTCCATACCATTGGTCTAGGCATCCGTTTTTATACCTGCACCATGCTTTTTTGGTTACTCTGGCTTTAAAATATACAGTTTGAAGTCAGGTAGTGTGATGTCTCTGGCTTTGTTCTTTTTAGAGTTGCTTTGGCTGTTTCGGCTCCTTTTTGGTTCCATATGAATTTTATAATAGCTTTTCTTAATTCTGTGAAGAATGACAGTAATTTGATAGGAATAGCGGTGAATCTTTAACAATATGAACATTTTTATGACATTTATTCTTCCAACACATGAGCATGGAATGTTTTTCCATTTATTTGTGTTGTCTCTGATTTCTTTTAGCAGTGTCGTAGAGTTCTCCTCATAGAGATCTTTCACCTCCTTGGTTAGCTGTCTTCCTAGGTATTTCATCTTTGTGGCTGTTGTTGAGTGGGGTTGTATTCTTGATTTCACTCTCAGCCTGGATGTTGTTGGTGAATAGAAGTGCTACTGATTTTTGTACACAGTTATTGTATCCTGAAACTTTATTAATTTTAAGAGCTTTTATGAAAGATTTAAATACATAGATGTAGAATGTAAAAAAAAAACCCTAAAGATTGAAAGTTTGGAAATTAAGTTGCAATATATCAGGAGGATCTATATTCTAAATGGAGTTCATGAGCTTCAGAAATGTTCAGTTAGAAGGAAGGAATAGCCCATACACACCGATCTGGTTATTGGCTCATTCAGGAACAAGGATATCATAATATCTTTAGCATGGGACAGATTTTACATTAGTGCAGAAAATAATTCAGTATCACTGGATGGAGCAAGAAAATCTCATTACAGTGTAGAGAAAGGGGCTTGCTTTTAGACTTTCATGTACAAGTAGTCAAATATTCAGCTTTAAAAATTCCAAAAAGTAAACATGTGTTTGCATAAATAGACACTCATACACATATAAAAGCCTGGAGTCTTTACAAGGTATGGCTGCAAAGATATATCCCACATTTATCTGATTCTTCAACAATCCAGATGAAGTTCATTTCTTTCTGGATAGGATAGAATAGAATACAGACACGGGAAGTGCAGAAGACATTTTCCACATTCACATTAAGAGCCACTGACGTTTTACTAGAATCAGAGAAACCGTAAAACCTGTACATCTCTCAGATGACATGGCTTTAAAAAGGTTCAGTGACTGCCAAATTTGGGGTTCACTATGGTCTTTCTTTCTTTTAACTATCCCAGGGTTTCATTTTTTAATCCATTCCTTGGCCAAGAATCTTGGGATGCTGCATTATGATAACAGGCCACAAGATGATAATCCTCACTTATAATTCCTTGGCATCTTTCATTAGGCTGCTCAAGGTCCTTTGTAGGGTTCCTGCTGGCAGTGTGTGCATTTTCTGGTATTTGCATATTACACTCCTGGTACATCCATAAAAGGTAAGTATCTCACTTCAGTGTGAGACTCTTGAAGGAATTGTTGGCTCCGTTTTGAACCAGAAATAGAAGCCAGTTCTCCAGTTCTTGGCCCTGGGCGTTCCATTACAAAGCCCTACCTGTCTGAAATGATCACACCTGACATCTGTTAGAGGTTTGGGAGTTTTCAAAGCACTTTCCCTTTTGATTCTGGACAAGATACAAAGACTGAAAATGAAGATAATGGAGAGGAAACCTCCTTATATTTTTTTAGCAGTTTTGAGTGAGGATGGGCCACTGAGTATTTTGCTGTCTTCTCTGGCCAGAGGTCAGAAGATGAGGAAGAAGTTAAGCTGTACTCATGCCACCCAAGGGCGTGAATGATGAACTGAAAACACCGAGCTAGGAGGAAAATGTGACTCCAGCTTCACTGTTTCTGTACTTCTTCGGGAAAGTCAGGGCATCTGGGCCTCCAGTTCTTCTCCTGGAGAGTAAGTCCTGCCAACCTCAGTAAGACCGTGCCATGAGGAAAGCATACATCACATGTGATCATGTATGTGAGGACATTTTGAAAAGCTCTTCACAAATGTGAGCTGTCATTGCCATATTCCGGATGGAAATATGAAAAGATGTTGAGGCTTAAAAGAAGACTGAGGATCACAGAGTTAGTCTGGACGAGTCCAGGCCATAGCTTCCTGTCACAGGGTGGCCTGTGCTGTGCCCCTTCCCACAGGAAGGCCCACTCTCTCTAGTTGACTCAGAGAAGCACCTTCACATTATTTTAGGGAGTCCTCACACCAGCTCAGGCGTATGTACCTATCCCAGTTTGTCAAGTAGGAAACTGAGACCTAGAGTTGTCAGGTGCCTGGTTCAGGGCAGAGGTACTCCACACAGAATGAGACCTGCAAACTAGGCCTGTCTGACCCAAGCCCCTGGCTTCCCTCTATTACCCCACCCCATAGCTTTCCAGAGTGTACCCTGAAAGCAGCGCTTCAGAACTGCAGTAATCACAACAGCGGAAGACTAGGAGGCTCCATCCTTCCCATGCCTGGAGATTGCTAAAAATAATACTGGCAAAAACCCACTGCCTGTTTTCTAACTCTGTGTCATAACCCCTAATTTGGTCTTTGCATTAGCGGACTAAGAGCCTGCAGAAGGAAAGTAACGTACATACAGCTTTTATTTATTAAATTTGAATCATGAAAATAAATCTCTTCACTTCTGGGAAAGGGAAGAGAAGCCCTAATAAAATGTAACTGTGAGAGGCTTCGTCTCATCATTAGTTATGCTGCTCAGCCATTAATTAACTTGATCATCAAATGCATCCTCATTAGTAATCATTCCTTCTCAAAATAATGAGGCTAGCAGACGAATCAATGTAGGAGCCAGGGGCAGAAATAATGGCATTGCCCTGCAGACTATTAAAATCATCTGGCTTCTGCCTTTTGCTGCTGTCCCTGATGTCTGTAATGGGAAATCCTGACTCTCATCGATTTCCATTCCCAGGATAAAGGAACTCTGCTTTTCCCAGCACTGTATCCCTGGCAGTCTCTGGATGACCTTTGAATGACCTTCCCTTTCACTACTCTTTTGGAAATTGCCTCCTGACTTACAGTCTGTGTCGCACTCTGAGTACCAGATTTACAGTAAAATGGATCTTTTCTTACATGTAATACATCAAAGTGGACTTTCGCTGTAGACACATACTGGCCTTCCGTGGTGACCATTGATGTCTTTCTCCCTCCAGCCCCGGATGCTGAAATGAATGCTTGTGATCTGGCCTTGACTTCATTTCTTTTTAGTCTGCCAACGCAAAAACTCATTCACACTGAAGCCCCGACCCTGCCAGCGGCTTTCTGTCTACTGCAGGTGTCCTGCTCCCAGCCAAACTGATGTAATCACCCATCTCAACTCTAGCCACAGTTGGGGGTCTTCGTGCTCCAAGGCTTTCTCTGTGCCACTGGCTACGAGAGGGAACATGAGGATTCGGAAGATCCCCCAACTCCTTCTCGTCAGACATGAAAGCAGTGAAGAAAATGCAGGTAGAAATTTGTAGGGCAAAGAAACACAGCGTCGGAACAAAGAAGAAAGAATTAGAGGGAAAAAACCTTTTTTTTTTTGAGATGGAGTGTCACTCCTGTCACTCAGCCTAGAGTGCAATGGGGCCATCTCAGCCCACTGCAACCTCTGCTTACCAGGTTTCCTGAGTAGCTGGGATTACAGGCTCCTGCCACCATGCCCAGCTAAGTTTTGTATTTTTAGTAGAGATACGGTTTCACCATGTTGGCCAGGCTGGTCTCAAACTCCTGACCTCAGGTGATCTGCCCACTCAGAAAAAAAAAAAAATCCTCCTTATATGACTAAGAGAAAACACAGAGGAAGAGAAACAGGTGGGAGTAGCAGTTTTCCTGGGTCCAAGTTTGTCATTTAAATTTGTTTTATTTTTTCACTTCACAAAAGAATATATACTCAATGCACAAAACTTGGAAACAAAAGAAATGTATAAAAGGAAACAAAAATCATTCATAGTGTCACTAACTAGATATAACTACTGCTAACATTTGCATATGGCCTTGGAGTCTTTTCCTCCATGTGCATATAAACATAGAGTATTAATCATTTTTAAATACTGGCCAATCGAATAGCCAGACTTAGTTAAAGTGTCTGGAATTGTAACCAAAGTGTGGAATTGGGAATTCAGTTCCAAAATGTTAGACGGTTAGTTAAAGGCTATGTTTTCTCCTCTGTTTAACAAAGCACCCTGAATAGTCATCAAGGGAAACTTAAACAAGTTTGTGCCCAATCTGGTCCAGGCTTTGCAGACCACCCATTTCGCTCAACTGATCAGTGAACACCCTGCCTCGTTACGGTCTTATCTGTATGCAGTCTCTTCCATTTGGTAATTACCTATCTGGTTTTCGTGCTTTCTGTTTCTTCTCTCTGTGTCTCTGTCTCTGATTCTCCTTCTCTACATATTTCTATCTCCTCTTTTATAATTGCTTCTCATTACCACTCCAGTTTCCCGTTTTTGTGGTTTCTGTTTCTTCTCTGTGTCTTTCTCTCTCTATTCCTGTCTCCCCTCTTTCTCTTTCACACACACACACACACACACACACACACACACACACACACACACACCTTTAACAAATAACCACAATAGCCTATTTACTGGGAAAGACAATCAAGGGGAAAGTATATTTAAACTTTGGCTGTAAGTTTCCAAGAAGAGTGTGATAAGTAGGACTTATAAATGAAAGACCAACACAGTGACTTTTCAAAGAGATGAAAAAATTATCTTTTTTATTTTCTTCTTCCTTTTGTTCTCTTAATTCATCCTGCTGACCCACCAGACAATTGCATTCTATTTTTTATGCCCTCCACCACCATCACCATCTTAATTTATTTTAAACCAGGTATCACTCAGGGATTCAGTCGGAGTATGTTTCGTTGGCCAGCTTTGAAACTCTCATTCATGGTGTTAAGATATGTATATTTCCACCCATGATTTATATTTTATACTAAATCATTTGGAGCCACTGTGTTACACATTTTTCGGTCATTTAAACATAGGGCGGTATGATAATTTCTCTAATTTTCTGTGCACCTTGCCCTCTTCTCCCTGGTGCTTATATTTCTTTCCTAGTGGTTTGTAATTCTTATCTTTAGTGCCACTTACAATTTATTTCAGGAGGTTTTTGCAAGGGCCTGACTGTAAAGTCCGTAACATAACTATAAGCTACTATAAACTCAATATGTAGGACATATAAAGAAAATAATACTTTTCAAATATACTGGGAACATTTACAAAAATTAATCCCATATTAGGCCTTAAAGCAAGTCTCAGTGGATGTCAAAAGAGTGGTACTGTATTTCTGACCACACTGAATTGTTAGAAATCAGGGCCAAAAATGACAACTAAAAGAAATTCCATATATCTAGAAGGTTTAAAACATATATCATTTTATAGCCTCAAAAGGAAATCAGAATTAACTTAAAAATACTTAGAAGTAATTGGTAATTATAACATATCAAAACTTGTGGGATGCAGCTAAAGCAGAACTTAGAGGAAAAATTTAAAACTTTGTCTGTTTTAGGAAAGAAGAAAACTAGTAACAGTGAGGTGAGCATCCATTTCTATTAACAAAAATGGACAACAATAGGCCAGGTACAGGTGCTCATTATAATCTCCACACTTCGGGAGGCCAGGGCGGGAGGATCCACTTGAGCCCAGTAGTTTGAGACCAGTCTGGTCAACATAGCAAGACCCCAGCTCCACCAAAAACAAAAATTTTTTTTTAATTAGCTAGGCATGGTGGCACATGCCTGTGGTCCCAGATAATTGGGAAGCTGAGGTGGGAGAATTCCCTTGAGCCTGGGAGGTCAAAGCTGCAGTGAGCCATGATTGCCCCACTGTATTCTCCAGCCTGGGTAACAGAATGAGATCCTTTCTCAAAGAAACAAAAATAATAATAATAAATGCAAAGTCGTGGGCATAACACAAAGAATGAAAATAACTAAAGTAGCAAACAACCATACAATAGAGAAGATAGACAAAGCCAAATGTTTGAAAGACTAATAAAATGGAAAATCTTTGACAATATGCATATAAAAAAGAGAGCAATCTAAAAACAGTATTAAAAATGAGGTATAACCGCAGCTGCAACAGAAACTAAAGAAATGTAAGAATATTAGGAATAGCTTTATGACAAATTTTTTAACTTTGGTGATATAGACCAATTTCAGTAGGAAAAAGTAACTAATTGAAAATGAATTGGGAAGAAATTGAAAGCTTGAATTAATAGCTTAACATTTATTTTATTTTATTTTATTTTATTTTAAGACAGAGTCTTGCTGTGTCACCCAGGCTGGAGTGCAGTGGCGTGATCTCAGCTCACTCCAACCTTTGCCTCCCAGATTCAAGTGATTCTCCTGCCTCAGCCTCCTAAACAGTTGGGACTACAGGCACATGCCACCATGTCCAGCTAATTTTTGTATTTATTTTTAGAAGAGATGGAGTTTCACCATATTGCCCAGGCTGATCTCAAACTTCTGACATTGTGATCTACCTGTCTCAGCCTCACAAGGCGCTGGGATTACAGGCGTGAGCCACTGCACCCGGCTAATACCTTAAAATCTTTTATCAAAGCAACAGACCCCAAACTGCTTTTTAGGTAAGTTCTACCAGACATTCAAGAAAAAATAATACCAAGGGTGGGTGTGGTGGCTTATGCCTATAATCCCAGTGCTTTGGGAGGCCAAGGCAAGTGGATCACTTGAGCCCAGGAGTTTGAGACCAGCATGAGTAAAATGGAAGAACTCTGTCTCTACAAAAAGTTTCAAAAATAGCCAGGCATGGTGGCACATGCCTGTAGTCCCAGCTACTCAGGAGGATTGTTGGGCCTAGGCAGTCAAGGCGCAGTCGAACCACTGCACTCCAGCCTGGGCAGCAGGGCAAGAGCCTGTCTCAAAAAGAAAGAAAGAAAAGAAAAGGAAAAAAAAAGAATACCAATCTTTAACTCATTCAGAGAACGCAAAAGGAGGACAGACTTTCCAACTAATTCGTAAGGCTAATATATATAATACTGAAACAAAACAAGGACAGTTAAAAGTTAAAAAGGGAAAAATTATAGGCAAGTCTCAGTTATGAACATGGGTTTATAATTCCTTTGGAAAAGCAAAATTAACCTGATAGTTTATAAATCACCAAATTGGATTTATTCTAGGAATGCAAGGTTAGTTCAACATTTGAAAAATCTATCAATGAAATGTATCTCATTAACAGAATAATACACCAGAATAATACAATCATTCTGATGGCCACCAAATATGAATTCATGATTTAAAACCAAAACAACCAAAGAAAAATGATGCTTTTAACAACTTGGAATAGAAGGGAACTTTCTTATCCTGATAAAAATTATCCCCAGCAACCTCAGTGACAAATTGTGATTTTTTTAACTCTCCCAGAGTAGTCCCAATATAATCTCTCTTAATCCTAATATAATCACTTGGACTAGAACACAATGATTTATGTCATTTGCTTTGTATCATGATTTACATTTTCAAATTGTCCCTAGAAGCAGAAAAAGATTGCTACACAAAGTCTGCTAGCAGACCCTAAAAATGTGGTCTCTCTATTCTTCCCTTTTGAAAAGTCATCCACACTAACCTTGGTGTTATCCCTTCCCTGTTTCTACAGTGCAAACTTAAGTACCCATATGTCACAAATGATCATCTTTTCTGTGCCATCACTGTTAGCAGCTGGACTTTCAGCTGACTTAAGCAAAACTTGTGACTGAAATTTTCACGAGTATACATCACATGCGATGTTAAAATGTGCGCAATTGCCGACTGAGAGCAGGGGATTGCTAAGGCTAGAGGAGCACTTCATCACAGGCATGTGGATATTGATAGTAAGTGTACGGCTAAGTCTCTAATTTCTCTTAACTTTCCTGTGTTGGAAGCCTTTTTTGCTGTTATCAAATTCATGCCATGCTGACAGCATTTATTGCAAAGGGTCTGAGTGACTCAGCTTACTTCTTTAATGCTTTCTATATTTATTGTGTCTGAAACAGAGAAGATTGGTTTGAGGTGATAATTTTCTGCACGGTGGAATCTGTGCAAGATGGTGGGGCTGTATTGCATTTTGCCAGATAGATCTCAGCAGCAGATATTAAGAACATGTGGCACATTTCACAATAGCAGTATTTGTTGAGGTTTTGTGCTGCTGCTATTATTAACATTATTATTTTTCCTTACATGGAGTCTGAAGTTCAAAGACAGGGCAAACCTGAGACAGTTCAGAGGTTCAGTAGCTGCTACAGGTGGCTGAAAGCCTATGGGGAAACTGTCCCTGTCTACTGCAGCCCTCACCTGTCTATCCAGGGCTTGACCCTGGAGTAGGGAATACGTAAAGCTTGAAGACCTCCAGAGCTTCCAGTTAATCTGAGACTCCTAACGTGTTGGGGTCCAGATCAGCCTAAATGTATTTAAGTAACTTGGAAACTTGGGAGAAGGAGCAAACTTCCTCTCCCTCTTGCTTTCCTTGGTGATTAATGAATGTGCCCATTTATTTATATACCTCGTTCCAAGAGTCGCCTAAAGATTAAATGTGCTAAGTTCGGGCTATTCTTCTCTCTTTACCCTGCCCCTAAATGTCTAATTCTCCTAGTCATAAAATTGTTTACTTGTGTTAACAAAGAAAAGTTGGGAATGCTGTAATTACTGGATTAACTTCACTAAAGTTCTGCAGTTACCAGGAGTTAAGTAATGTAGGTGATACAGACCTTCCAGATCCATAATAAAGTTTTCCATCCTTAGTCAGACATCTATGGCTGATGTAGAGATCAGACCTGCAGCTATATTTTCTCTCTTCACTTACCTGCAAAACATGCTAGATCATTGTACTCTCACCATCAAGATTCAACTAAAAGCTCTCTGGGCTCCAACACATATCCTTCTTCCATAATCATTAAGGCAAAAGCCGCTTTCCTAAAACTGTAACCAAAAAGACTAGTGATGATGGTAATATCTGTTAATGATGCTGAAACAAGTTACGGTTTGGTTCTCCAGTGGCTAAACTGAATGAGGCCCAGATCACTTTGTGAAAGGCACCTCCAAAGAGCTTACAAGTCACACACAGTGTTTTCTAGCCATAATCTCTGATCATGACTAGGTTATAAAATCTGTAAAGAAAGAACAAATTTCTCTTGCCCTTCAGGGCATAGTGCAAGACCCAGCTGTTCAATCAAGTCCTTATTTGATTGAAGTAAATGGGCCAACCTGGCTGGAAAGCGTGTTCATATTTTAAATTTCCACATTAACAACTGTACACATGCCCAGAGGTTCGGGTGATGACTGCCTCATAGAATTGCAAAAAAAAAAGTGATAAGAAGAAATAAATTCAAGCAAATTGGATTATCATTTGCAGCAAAATTGCCAGCGAAGGCAAGGGAGAGAGTATCACTGATACATGTTCCTACTTCAGCAAGGCATTTGACACCTTCTCTTGTGAATTGCATGAATGGTGTTAATTCAAGTTGGCTAGCCTGTGTTTTAAACATGGGCTGAAGGAGGGCACCCAGCATGGCTAGGCTGGGGCTGAACAACTGACCTTTCTCTCTGAATATTAATCCCAGTACTGCCCACTCATATGACTTAAAAGTCACTTCACCTTGTGGGTCTTAGTGTCTCCACTTTTGCAAAGAGAATACTAACAGCACTTTCATTTAACTCAGTTAAATGGCACCTTTTGCCATTCAAGGAGCCTCCCATACTTAACGCATGTTCTTTAGTGTTACAGTATCCCACTGGTAAGTATTATCGTTATTAAACACGTGAAGAAAGTGAAAACAGGAACCTGAGGTGACCCTGCAGATTACACTGTTAAGAAAATCGTCTGTAGAAGAGAAGACAGTTTTAGAGGCTTTCAAACCACTTTCATATCCGCCTTTACTGTGTTCTGTAGTCGAGACATTCATTGGTATCTTGCTTCACAAATGATTAATAATTCCTCACGAGACAGTTGTAAGGATAGAAGGCTTGGGGAAAGGAGGAGGCCAGAGCAGTAAAGTAGCTTATTCAGACTTGTACAGCAAGCCGATAATGGAGCTAATCACGCTAGCCTTTGAAATGCTGGCGTGCTTAATTTTTGCCTTTTTACCAGTCCTTGGCTATGTATCTTTTCAGAATAATGTTGCATATTGGGATATAGTATATGATTAGTAACTCTGGTGGAATATGGGAATGCCATGAAGCATCTGTCTTTCACACCAGGCACTCCCAGGGGCATATTCAAGCAAAGGAAGTGTTCTCTAAAATCTTGTCTGATGAAACAGTTCTCCCCAGCCCCCAGCCCAACAGGCCAAGGTCATGACTGTCCCACCTAGTGAAATTTAACACTCAGGATCCTTTTTTAAACTTCCTCCTCTAAATTCAGACAGCATTGTTTTCATTAATTATGAAAATGGAATGAATAATAATACTGGCTAAGAAAGAAATGCAGACTAAAATTTTTCTTCTATTGAATTTCATGTATAGTTATGCAAGTAAGAAAATCATGTATAGTATGATGAAAGGAAAACATTGCAGCTATCTATTCAGTAGTTTTCTTACCTAACAGTTTGAACTTTAATCCTTGATTATAGTTAACACAGTACTTATGTAAATAATTGTCCAGGGAATCATGGTGAGTGTTAAACCAAATGCAAAGGGCACAATTTAGGTAAGTATTGTGTCTCTGATGTAACGTTTCCTTGATTTGTCTTTTAGTTTTAAAGCAAGCAATCTAGAAAGAAAAATTTCAATTTTAAAAATACTAAAACGTAAACACATTTCACATATGAATGAACATTTTAACTTGCCAACTAAAAATGTTTCATTGTTTTATTTTTTTATTTTTTTTTCTTTTTTAAATTTTTATTGCATTTTAGGTTTTGGGGTACATGTGCAGAACATGCAAGATAGTTGCATAGGTACACACGTGGCAGTGTGTTTTGCTGCCTTCTGCCCCTTCACCCATATTTGGCATTTGTTTCATTGTTTTAAATTTTAAACATAAAAATTCTCAGTGTGGTCCTGTGGGGATGAATGGAAATAACTGCGCTTTTTTTTTTTTTTTTTTTTTTTTGAGACAGAATCTCGCTCTGTCACCCAGGCTGGAATGCAGTGGTACAATCTTGGCCTACTGAAACTTCCACCTCCCAGGTTCTCCTATCTCAGCCTCCTGAGTAGCTGGGACAACAGGCGCATGCCACCACGCCCAGCTAATTTTTTGTATTTTTAGTAGAGACAGGGTTTCACCATGTTAGCCAGGATGGTCCCGATCCCTGACCTGGTGATCTGCCTGCCTGTGCCTCCCAAAGTGCTGGGATTATAGGCATGAGCCATTGTTTACTTTGAATCTAATTTAGAAATGCAGAATATATGTAGTGCTACAGGAGGCTGGAAACAGTATATCCAAAGCAAGCTCAAGTCAGAACAAATGTGTGCAGCTAAGTCCCTGTGTAAGAGAGAGCTGGGGCAGACTACAAAACTGGAAATTTCCCAAATCAGTTTCTACATAAAATATGTTTGTTAAAGGGCAAGGAAGAGAATATGCTAATTTGAACATTACATACATATTATTAAATCTTAACAGTAATGGCAACAATTAGAATTTAGATCAGCAAAAGATTTTTATGAGGAAGGAGAATTTTATCAATGATTCTGCTTAGAATTCCTGGTGCACAGTGATGATAGATGGATACACCTTTTTCATTATTGTGTACCATTGTACCTGCTTAACTCCTGCACCAAGGCAGATAGCTCCCAGGCCCCACCACTTCCTGTAGACATAGGCCCTCAAATCTGCATCTCGGATGGCTTCCTGTGTTTTCCCAACCTCTCTGTGGCTCTCGAGGTCCTGCAAAACTCATTCCTCCCTTTGCAGATTTTTCATGGCTTAAAGATTCTTGGACTTTTTTCCTTTTCTCTGCAGCAGAGGAAATGGCACCGCACTCTAGGCCAGCCCTGGGGGACCTAGAAACATTTCCGCTCTAAGTCCTTGTTCTCTAGAGTTCCTCCACCCGCTCTCTGCCCCTAGAAAACAGGTAGCCTGTGCCCTCCCTTCACCCTTGCCCTGGGAGCCACTCAGATATATGCACACAGTGAGCGTCCTTTAGCTCACGCCTGACTCAGTCCACAGAAACCCTTGCCAGGTCAGTGGCAGCAGGGTGCTTCATGCCTCAGGCAGCCCCGTGAGAACCCAGACCCTTGGAAACACTTACTTGAGCTTTCTCACTCATCTCCATAGTTGTTCCAAGCTCCCAAACTATGACCCCAGAGTTCATGGTCTTGACCTCTCAGAGATCAGCCCAGGCAGGCCTGCACCTGGGCTGTTGGGTCTGGCTGACATTAGGATCTTAAAGCAGGGTCAGGGAACAGGGCCATGCTCCCAGCATCTCTCAGATATAAATGAAGCCTGATCTCATCACGAACAAGAGATTGCCTTTCTGCCTAGCAATGAGAGTGGCATTTAAAATTCAATATCAGAAGAGATATTGACGAGATTAAAGCCCTAGAGGAATTGATTTATGAGGAAAGACCCAAGGAATTAAATATGTATAGCCTAGTGTAATAGGATATTAGGCTCTGAACACAATTTCATTTCTGTGACCCAGCATTCTTGCTGTCAGTCATCTGGTGGGGTTCTCTCCAGGAGATGTTTCTCCCCCAGGGGTCACCGTGCCTGAGGCAGAGAGCGGGGCACCAGGATTAATACACTGGCCATAGGCTTGGTTACCCTCATACCTTGCTGTAAATTGAGTGCAGTTTCATCCCCAGGTGGAAGCAGATGACATTTTAAACTAGAATAGATCTTGAGCAGTTTTACCAGCCCAAGTAACAAGAAAATTCAAACTAGTCCAATTCCTTTTTTTTCAAGGAGAAAAGGGAGCACTGTAGATACCAGGTGGTAAATGACTGTCCTTCCCCAGAGACAGGTTCTCTGCTCTGTCAGAAATCCTGTTAGATGTGTTTGCCTTTAGGCAAAGCCTTGCTTTTTAGTTGTGATGATGTGCACATGATTTTTTACATCTCAAACTTTCTCTAACAATCAGGGATTGGCTCAGAATTCACAGTGTAAGGTGGAAAGCAAGCATAGGTAGACCTCCTCAGTGGACCTAAGGCTGAAGTCATTGAGAACCAAAACTCGATGGAGCAGTGGACCGTCTAGAGAGTCCTGGGGAGACATGAAGACACAGTAAGCTGTGGGATGGTGGGGGTGACAAGATCCCACCAAGAGAAAGGGGATTAAGGGGTATATACTTCCATCTCAAGCTCTTTAGTAAGACAAGGATCTGGCAGAGCTAGTTAACAGGTAGATTTCAGATTGCAGGCTGAAATACTGGGAGAAATCAGGTTGGCAACAGGGTGCATAGGCAGGTTGGGGCAGGACACTCTCATGGATATCACCACGTCGAGCAAATGTTTCAAGGACTGCTGGGATGACACCATCAGACACAGTCACATCCACCATTGCCTTTGGTGAGGATTCTTTTTGGAAACCTCTGGACCTCATTTCCTTAGGTGATAGTCTACTGGCCTTAAAGGGATATCCCACTGAGTAGGACATCTGATATAGAGCAAAGTTATGGAGATGGAACAACAGTTATTAAAACTGAGTCAAAAGAATAAAAATACATTGAATTTAAATTGATAATATTCTATGGATTCAAATATTTCCAGACTATTGTGGATATTCAGTGGTTCATTTCCAATAAGTAGAACAAGTTGTGATTCAAAATGGATCCCCTGAGCTAATTCTCCTGACCCCTAAAATGATCCTCGGAAGTCTCCTGGATTCCTATGGAAATCACACCAGTTATAGCCATTACAAGAGTATTTTGTACGGCCCTGACTTAGGAATCATGTACACATGAGAACCTTTGTGACCCAGCCTCTAGAGGACAGGCTACTTACTGTTGTTTCTTCTGTATCCTACACATTGCCCAGCCCAGTACCATGCATGTAGCAGGACCTCCCTTAGTCCCTTCATTGACTAAGGGAACGAATGAATAAATATTAGCAGATTGTTTTAGAACCGAACAAAGAGCCAAGCACTGGGGAAATCCTGAAACAAAGAGAAGAAAAGAAATTGTGTGTGTGTGTGTGTGTGTGTGTGTGTGTGTGTGTGTGTGTGTGTGTTGGTATCAGTCACTGTCTATATCTATCTACCTTGTGTTAGGAATTTACCTGACCCACCACCCACCTAAATTTAGAAAGGGTACTTACTGCTCCATCCCACAGAAGTTTCCCCAGCCCCACACTATCCTGCCAAAGATCCTGAATTATCACAATCCTGTGAGTTCCAGATTACAACGAGATGTGGCTGATATATTTCACATAGGGTATCTGCACTGTCATCTATGACTTCATGGAAGCAACCTTATATAATCTGCTAACTATAAAAACTTCACCTTGGTAGCAAAAGTATAGAATTAAAAAAAGAGAGAGAAGGAAGGGATTGTCGTTCTTAAAGCGAAGTTGAATTTACCACACTGCTCACAGAAGTATTCACAAAAGCATGTCTCTAACAAGCCTGGCTCCTAAGTGGAAATGATGAATGTTTAGATAGAAGTCGTTGCTAGGAGGATTTGAAGTTTGGCATCTTCTGATTTCCATTACAAATTGACAGCGCAGTGTGGTTGCCAAGGTAGAAACCATGGATGAGGCAGGAAAATTGAGCTGTGCAAGTGGTAGGTCTCTCCCAGACAGTGTGAGCTTGGATACATGACTTAACCTCTATGTGCCCATGATTCTCCCATCTATAAAAGTGGAAATGTGACCTCACTTATTCGAGGGCTCCAAATAACATTTGTAATGCTCTTTGAATTTGTCAGAAAGAAAGATCCATTACATGCTGAAGTCTACATCCCCAAAGAGCATTACAAATGATCCCATTAAATCAGTGGCCTGGAAATATCAAGATGTGTCAGGTACAGCATTTATTTACCTGCTTATGGTCTGCCCGAGTGTTTCCACTTGATTGGCATATGGATAATTGTCTAATTGGAACACACTCAATTGTAACACCAAAGAATGTAATAGTGCATCTGTTTAATGCCACACTCTCAAATGCTAAATTAAAATTATGCTGCCATCAGCCAATCCAACCAAGAGACTCTTATGATTAAGTTCTAGCTGCTTATGAACTTCTATAATTGAGGCACTTTAGTACTTAAAAATTCAAACTGGAAAGAATATTATAGAGACTCATAAATTTCAAGTGAAAAAGACCAGAATGGCTGACTTAAATGATCTAGTTGTGAGCTACCTCCCTATTTTCAAAGGACCTCTAGTCAAATGAAGAGTGGCAGTTTTGAATCACTGTTGTTTTGAATACATAAATATTAGATTGTGAGTTTATACTTTGAACACAAAAGAGCATGTTAAATTTGTGGCATGCACAAAACAGTCTAGGAGTATCGATTTTATTTTTCTGATAGTGGTGATTTTGTGCTTATTGTGGTGAAACTTAAGGAATAAATAACATAATTATAAATTCATTGATTGGATTTCCTTAGCCTGTTGAGAAATATTTCTTTTCAGATTAAGGAGGATATCTGGAACTGCTAAGTAATGAATCAAAATGTCTTAAATGAAACTACTGTTTTCCTCAAAAAGTTTTTTATATTTTTATGTTTAGAACAACGCGTTACCATAGCAGTTTATCATTCCTCAGGTGTTTTGGGGAGGGTGGTTTTTGTTGTTATTTTGGTGGGGGGTTTTTTGTTAAGTTAGATCATGGTTTAATCCCATAGAAGTGGAGAAACAGCAAAGTTTTCATCCCTTCGTTTATTCATTTATTCAACGCCTATTGTATGTTAGAGGTAACCTGATCGTTGACCTTAATATTGGTGAATGTAGTCTGGTTGGGGAGACAGATATGAAATGTGATATACCACATTAAGTGCTTTGGAAGCAGGAAGGTAGATGAACCAACTTTGCTTGGGTGATTAGAGAACATTTTTACAGAGGAAGAACCCAGGCCTACTGCATTTCGTATTGTAGTAGCCTTGGACAAGAGCAGCAGGCCAAAGGGGTAAGTGGGAGTGAAATCAAGTCTCAAGGCCAGTCCCCAACCATGTACCCAGCAAGGGGTTGTGTCTGGGATGACGGGGCTCTTTTCAGTTTTATAAAGGCATCAGCCGAGTTGATCTGGAGCCAAAAGCAACATGTGAGGTGGCGCTTAAAGAATGAGCAGGAATCAGCCAGGCAGAATTCTGAGTGCGAAACTTCTAAGTCATGGAAGCAGCCGGCATGTCTGGGGAAGGATGAGAAGTTCAGTGGTTTACATTTTATCTACAGGGGTAGGAGAATTAACAGTATTTTTAATCATGGGAGCACTTCAATCCATGGGAAGTCAACTCTCTCAGGAGTGTTGGATAAATGGCAGGGGGAACAGGAAGAACCCAGAGGAGAGGAAATGGTAGCCTTTATTACCGTAGCTAGGATGGGATGGAGAAAAGGTCAAGAAACCGGCACAGGGGCTGTGAGGGTGATGAAAGGGCCAGCGTTGACTTCAAGGTTTTAATTCTGGATACCAGGGGAAGAGGCTTAGACTGGGCTGGGGTGGGAAGGGTACGGATGCTAATGGGCACAGTTGGAAACACAAAAAGTGAAGGTTCTGGTAGGAGGTAAGAAGGAAGCAGAGGCTGTGAAGGCAGTCCTGTAAAGCTTTAGCACATGTGATGTAGTTAAAGCCATGGGCATGCATAGAATCCCCTGGAGAGAGCGCAAAGTGAGAAGAGAACCTGGAATTCCAGTTGGCAATGAGCAAGGCACTGGTGACTGCAGTGAGAACGGATTGAGTGGGTGCTAGGGATTAAAGTCACATTATAGTAGACTGAAGATAAATGAGCATTACAGGATACAGTGGTTTTCACCCCCAGTTGCACATTAGAATAATTACCTGTGAAGGTATTTTAAAGGATCAGTGCCTGGGTCCCACCCCTCAATATTCTGAGTTAACTGGTCTTCTGTCAGGCCCAGAACTAAGTATTTTTTTGAAAAGTTTCCCAGATAGTATTAATGGAGAGTCAGAATTGAGAACCAGCGCTCTTGACTATTCTTTTAATAATTATGAATAAACGCCCATAGCTAGCAAGCATATGATGAGATGCTTAAAATCACAGGGAATCAAAGAAGTACAAAATTTTTCAAAGATGAAGAGTCTTGATATTCTATTAAACTGGCAACAGTTAGCAAGCTGAATAATACTCAGTGTTATTCGGTGGCACACAGCAGCTCCCACACACCACTGATGGTAGGTAGACTGACGTAACCACCCCAGAGAGCAGCTTTGCCAAATTCACTCTTTGACCTAAGAATTCTACCACTGGAGACGCAGCCCAGGGAAATTCTCCCATAGGGCCGTAAGGGAACCTGCACTAGCCTGGTGTTCCAGTGCAGGCTTGTCTACAGCAGGAAGAATCGGGGTCATCTGAACGGCCTTCACTGTGAGAGTGCGTTGTGTGAAATTGGGTGGATGAACTCCCTCGGAAGCATGGATTAGATACACAAAATAGTAACATGTATGTTGCAAACCTGCACGTTCTGCACGGGTATCCCAGAACTTAAAGTATAATAAATAATAATAATAATAAGCAAGCTCAGTAAAATCGCAAGGGAATTTCAAAGTTTCCTTATATATAGCACATTTTGGGAATAAAAAGGGAAATCTATTAGGTTTCTTAATTTATTTATTCATTAACAAAAAAATAGTACATGGATGGATCTTTTTTTTTCTTTTTTTTTGAGACGATGTCTTGCTCTGACACCAAGTGCAGTGGTGCAATCTCGGCTCACTGCAACTTCCGCCTCCCAGTTCAGGTGATAACTTCCGCCTCAGCCTCCAGAGTTGCTGGGACTACAGGTGCTCACCACCACACCTGGCTAATTTTTGTATTTTTTAAAAATAGAGACAGGGTTCCACCATGTTGGTCAGGATGGTCTCGATCTCTTGACCTCATGATCCGCCCACCTCGGCCTCCCAAAGTACTGGGATTACAGGCGTGAGCCACCACGCCCGGCCAACCTTAAAAACATAATGCTTTAGCTGGGCACGGTGGCGTGTGCCTGTAATCCCAGCTACTCGGGAGGCTGAGGCAGGAGAATTGCCTGAACCCAGAGGAGGCGGAGGTTGCGGTGAGCCGAGATTGCGCCATTGCACTCCAGCCTGGGTAACAAGAGTGAAACTCCGTCTCAAAAAAAAAAAAAAGTGTGATTCCAGGAATGGATGAGGTAAGAGGGAGGCTGAAGGAAGAAAAGAGGTCAAGGGAAAGGGGTGTATATGAGTGTGTGTGCGTGTGTGTGCGCGTTTTAATGGAAGAAAGGGTTGTAAGTGTGTGGTGAAATACAGACTCCCATACGCTTCTCCCTCTTATCTATGCAGTGTTGGTAACAGTCGAAAGTTGTGTCCAAGTAGTATTCCTCTTTGTTCTTCCCTGATCTTTAAATTCATTTGACTTTTTCCTTTTACTAAAGCAGTATGTGTTTTACAGATATACCAGAAAACTGACAAGCAAACTAGAAAGATCCATGAACCCACCCACCCAGAAACAGCATCCAGATCCCTTCCTATCAATATGCTGCAAAGTTAAATTTTGTAACGTGAATGTATTTTTTGCTGAGTAGTGCTTTGTGAGCTTCTCCTGGGTCATAAGGAGACGTTGGTGCAACTTCATTCTAAATGGCTGCCTGGTGTCCTGTGATCCCGATAACACCAGTATTAACGTCCACCTCCCTTCTTCTGGACATCAGTTATTTTTGGTTTTGCCACCCCAAACACTGCAATAAGCAAACAAAAGCACTACCTACCTTTGAAGAAGATTTTCTATCCTTCATTTGGCTCATTTTTCAAAAGAGGTTTAAGGATTGGATTTGAAATTGTCTCAGCAAGTAAAATTCACTCAACATTACCCAAGTCAGAGTACCTGTTCCCTCTGGAACTGTTCTGGGGCCAGTCAGGATTGTGAGTGAAGGAACAGGGCCATTCCCCTCTGTCTGGACACAGTGTAGGTACTTGTCACTATGCCAAAGTGCAATATGGGCTCCCTGGTTTCTATACTTTAATTAATGATGCACAATTCAATCCCATAAACTGTTAAGGGAGCCAATGTGGAATGTATGCATTACCTCAAATGTGATTGATTATTTCATGGGTAGGTGGTGAAACAGGATGCACTGAGCTTTTAGAACATTTTTTTTATTGCATTTTAGGTTTTGGGGTACATGTGCAGAACGTGCAAGATAGTTGTATAGGTACACACATGGCAGTGTGTTTTGCTGCCTTCTTCCCCTTCTCCCACATTTGGCATTCTTCCCCAGGCTATCCCTCCCCCGCTCCCCCCCCCCGCTGTCCCTCCCCTATTCCCCCCAGTAGACCCCAGTGTGTAGTACTCCCTTCCCTGTGTCCATGTGTTCTCATTGTTCATCACCCGCCTATGAGCGAGAATATGCGGTATTTCATTTTCTGTTCTTGTGTCAGTTTGCTGAGAATGATGTTCTCTAAATTCATCCATGTCCCTACATTTCAAGAAATCACTGTTTATGCTACAGGACCAAAGTAGGTTCTTATATTCATACCCAGTGCCCCAGTAGTTAGCAGAACAAGCAAGCCCAAGGGAAAGTGCAGTGTGTTTTTCTGAGTACTTCCTACCCTGCAAAATTCCCCCAAACCAGTAGTTTTGGAGATTTGATTTAATCCTTCCAGTTGGTAGGTTTAAGCCTGAGAAGTCCAGTGGCAGTGTTTCTCCGGGCTTTGATGGTTAGGAACTAGCCAGACAGCTCTGCAGCCAGCTTGTCAGGCCCTGAAGAAGTAGCCTGGCTATTGGAGACAGGTCTCTTCATGGCAGGAATCCACTATCATTTCTGGATCGTTAGTACAGCAGCTGAAATGCACTTCTGTCTTTTCGAACTAGTCATTGTTGTCAAGAAGCTCGGCCTGTTTTGCAGCTCTTGAATGTATCCTCCAACCTATGTATGTATTAACACATAACCATGTCCCAAAGAATTCACCCTGCGCAGCGCTGTGCTTTTAGCAGACAAGGAAAGCCTTCACATGAGTTACAGTTGATAGGGCAAGGGAAGCTCAGGGCTTAGAAAAATCCCTTCAGTGGCCCTGCTTAAAAATAGCAGTGTAGGCCATAGCTTAGTGTTTTGACAGTTTATATCAGCAGTTTTCTCAGCTGATATATTGATTGCAGTTTGGACTTCAGTCCTGCTGATCTAATAAAACATCACCATCATAACAGAGAAAGTAAAAGGATCTTTTGTGGCCCCAGCCACTTGGCAAAGTAGCTTTATAGAATTACTGTAAATCTAGCTTTACTGTAGTATGTGAAATGAAGCAATATTGGACAAGTTAATTACATTTTTATTTAATTTTTTCATCTCTTATGTTATATATTAGCACTACCCTATATATTTTTTACGAATAGGCATTTGCTCAAAGGAATATAGTGATGCCTTCACAGATATGAAAACAAGGTTTGTACGTCAGTATCACAAACAACCTAACAGTGTGTCAAAAACTGCAATGCCCCCGATGCTTGGTGGAGAAAACACACAAGGTCAACGAGGTCTGAATTCAGCTTCAAGACATGTAAAAATGTTCTACTTATAATTTTGAATGGATATTATGGATATTTTTAAATCCTGTGGTCTTCAATCCTACTTATGCTAAATATCTTTTAATTTCACAGCAATTGCTGACCATCCAGGAGGAATTAAACAACAAAAAGTCGGAATTGGAACAAGCAAAGGAAGAGCAGTCACATACACAAGCGTTACTAAAAGTCCTCCAGGAACAAGTAAGTGAATGAATCAGCTCTGATTTATGAATCGGTTCAAACACCCCAATGCATACGTCCCTCCTGCGTCACCCGTGCAAACATTTACTGAAAGTCATCTGCAGTACAATTAGCCTGAACCCTGTCAAAGCTCCTAGCAGCTTTGCTGTGCAGAATTTATAATCTCATTCTCAGCATCACTGTCCTCACTCCTGTACCTGTTTAGATTGCCCAAGCCTGCTAGTGTTGTGTGAAAGTCTCTTCCAGAAGACAACCAAATTTTGATAAAGTTTCAAAATATTGGCAATGAGGTATGTTTCAAAGTTTCAAAGTAAGCAGCTGGTTTCCTCTTAAGTCTAACAGTGAGGAAAATGAGTTTAGCATAACCCATGAGACTCCTGCAGACACATGAACAAGGACTGATTCATAGCAACACTTAAAAAATATCTTCTCTGTGCATCAGGGTACTTATCTAACCATGGTGAGCAACAGACCTTTTGTATGAAGTTTGTAAATCTGATCATTTCATTCTGGCTTTCTTTGATATGAAAGTGTGGCCTGACATTGATAAGTGGATTGGAAAGTATTGTCTTACAGCAGGGTAAGACGGAGCACTCAGCTGGCAGCAGAGTGAAATCTAAGCCCACTATCTACATGAGAGGAGCCGGGAGAGCTCTTGAAGTGCCTTCCTATTTTTGGCCTTCACTTGCTGCCAACAATATATAAATTTTAAGGAAAAAGTTGCATTCAGTAACCCCAGCCCTCTGTGGGTAATGAAATGCAGGTTGTTTTAAATTTTTCACCCATACATCATGGTTTTATATTGTGTAAATAACCTTACACTGTATAAATAACTTCAAAGGTGACATTTGAGAATATATAAAGTCAACTCTATGTCACTTTATGAGTGATTTTTTTTGATGCTTTGGGGTCCAGCAAATGTCTTTTTAGTTATTTTCTCCTAAAGGTATGATTGATTTGTGAGGGAAAAGTAAAGATATTAGTTTGTAAACTTTGATAGCTTTGGAAGAAAATGCTTCATAAAACTAGTAATTATCTTTATGTGATGAATCTAGGTTCAGTAACATGTACTGAGGCTGACACTGTGATTCAGCTGTAACAGACTGAAGTGAAAAATCTAGTTGACTAAATTCACAATGGCCTGTAGTTGAGATCTGAAATCACTGCCCCTTCCACTGTTATAATCTGAAAAGACTCCCAGCTTTTTGGAACTGAGTTGGTCCAAATTTGCTCCAAATCAACCAGGTAGAGCTCTGAGCTTTTGCTTTTTCTGCTCTCTCGCCCTGATTTTTTTTCGTTTAGATACCTTTGACTGGAATGGGGAGGGGTGAATATCTCTTTCCTCTGAATGACTCGAATCTTTTATTTTGATTTTAAATCCAAACCCTAGTCATAAAACTAGATTCTGAGTTTTACAGAAAGTATTAATATATCTTGTTAGGGCATGCATTTTTAAAGAGCAAAGCACACACAGGCATGGGTGAAACATCACACTTCACTCTCCATTATTTAAAAAAAGAGAACGTGAAGAGGATTTGAAATAACTGAAATCATTAAAGATCTAGATAATACGATTGAGAAGGAAGAATTTTGAATCTGCAATTAATTTAAATGGGATAGCTCTTTCCAAGCAAAGACACCAAGAATCCTTAAGCCTGGGACACCAAATATATTTGGGTGCTGGTACCATTACTAAGCTGTCCAAGAGCCCCTCACTCGCTACCCCTTGGTGGTTCTTGCAAAAGGGCCGTGCAGTGTACGGGTTCCTTCCAGGCCCCTGCACCCACACACAGATGTGCACTGACAGCCACACCTCTCACCTCCACTGACCATTGCCTTTGAGGCTTTCTTTGGATTTGCGTAGAGTAACATGTGCAAACAGTTTCAGCGGCCACATAGATGTGGCCTAAACAAATGGACACATGCAGGGCAAGATACACCCTTCTCTGAAGATTTAGGATGTTGCTATATGTGGGATTGCCCCTTGCTGGGAATCCTGACAAGAAAGGATAGGTCTTGGGGGCAGACCTTTCCCACCCTCAGGCCCCACCCATCCAGGGAAGGACAGGCCACTCCCTAAGCTCTCAGTCTTCCCATATTCGAAGATGCAGCTTCTCTAGGTCCCTCCAGGCCCCACTGACTCCTGCCTTTCATCTTCTTTGCAATGAGGATAGCTTTCTACATCTGGCGCTTGTTCACAAACCTAAGTTTCATCAGACAAGATGTGCAGCCCTACCTGGGGGAGAGTAGCAGCTAAAGGAGAGAAGAACAGGGAGCTGAGGGAGCAACAGAGCAGCAGCTGTCCTGAGCCGCAGCTCCAAGGAAGGAGAGGGGCGATGTGCAGCAGGAGCGGTTTCCTCCCATGGTTCTGGCTACGGAGCACAGTGGAGTGAACCATGCCCAGAGACAGGGAGTGAGGGAGAGTAAAAAGGAGCAGAAACAGCAAGGGCAGAGTTAGAGGACATCATGGAATAGGAAGAATGGAGTTTAAAGGGAGGAGAGCAACTGGCACGTTTAGGTTGCTGAACACGTAAAGGTGGAACAGACATTCACAAAATAGTCCTTTACTTCTGCTGAGAAAGAGCAAGACCTTCTGAGCTAACCCCACTCTAACTGATGGGAGCACAAACTACAGGCCCTGAGGTGGGATGAGCAGAGGGGTTGATGAAGAGGATGATGATGAGCGACACCTACAATAAGAAGCCTTCAGCTGGGAGAAGAGCGAGGGGATTTTAGAAAGTCCTTTCGTGCCCTGTGATAATAGGTAGTATTCCTGTCACTGTAGCACACCTCTGCCTTGTCATATATGCCATACGTCGCCCATGCTCCCGTCTGTCATGTGTAGAAACATCAATGGTGTTGCCCTGAAGAACAGTGGGCAGATTTTTTTCCTTAAGTGGGCATGCTAGGGAAATGAGCCAAACAGCCTTTGGTCCATAATCAACTACTTGATCCTCAGTTTCTTCATGTTACCATTCCTTTGGCAAAACCCCTCCTTTCGCATGGATGGAGTAGGTAGGGCTTGTTAGCTGGGAGTTTAAGACTGGCTTTACAAATCTAAAGACGCTTTCATTTTCATATGCACAAATAGAAGGAACCAGTGTTCTGAATCAGACACATTGGTGGTATATGAGCATTGACTTTCTTTCAACTCTTAAGTATTATTTCCTACCATGAATACTTTGTATTAGACATAAAAAAGATAATGGAGGAGATGCTGCTTCCTAAGCCAGGAAAAAATCCTGGCAAAACAGCTGCAAGCCCGCTCACCCTCTTCCTTTGCTGTCGGATTCTAAATGTCTGTTTTGAGTCAGGACAGGATAAAATGCCATTTAAAGGGTTTCTGAAACCTCCCGATAACCGATTACTCCTAAGCTTCTGAGAGAGAGAAGCGTTTTCAAGTGTTCACTGTTAAAAATCTCATTTGAGAAATATCGTTTCTTCTAATGCTTCAGTGGCCAAGGAGATGTCATCCAAACTCTTTCTCTGCCAAAGAAGCAGCCGTCTTAGGCCTCCAGAGATGTCAGTCATTCAAATACATTCTCAAGGAAGACATGTCTGGTAGCACAGCAGCATGTTAAAAGCAACTAAAAATGCATCATTCACGAATAATCGTTAATACAACATCATTTTGCTGGTGGCAACTTGCAAACACTGCAGGGTTTAAATTAATAGCAATCCAGCTAGGAAATGAAATCATTTATTATTCCTAAGAACCAATTTTATACATTTTATGCCTACGGAACTGCTTTCTAATCTTATTATTTAAAAAATAATGACCAAGACCCATTTATTCTTTTGCCAGGCATCAAGCTTCATAAAATATTGGTCTCAAACTGGCTCCAATAAGGCTCATTAGAAATATGTGCTCCATCTGTTTTACCTCATTGGAAGTTTTATAAAATGCAACCTCAGATAAATCAGTTAACAAGATGATATGTTTAAGAGATTTGCTTGCTTATTCATTATTTTGTTTTGTGTTGTTTTTCCTTAAAATTTGCAGTTAAAAGGTACCAAGGAATTGGTCGAGACCAATGGCCACAGCCATGAGGATTCAAATGTAGGTACCACAAACCTGGTATTTGCTCTTCTTGCTTGATGTTGGTTGACATGGGGATGTGGCACTTTATCTACAACTTAGAGGAAATCAAGAAGCTCTGCCTCTCAGCAATTTAATTTAAGATTAATATATAGGGTTTGGTAAGAAAATGTGGTTGACAGGCAGTGCTATTGTTAGCCTAGTTTATCAAATGTCAATTTAGAAGTATGTGAGCTAATCCCCACCATCAAAAAATCTAATCTCAGTGAGTCTGTTTGAGCTCTTAATATTTCCAAAACTATGACTGATGATTTAGTGGGAGGGAAATGGAAAGAGACCCGACAGGGTAATCAGTTGTTCACTGCATGTATATTCATTAAGTTTGCCTGCCAGCGAAGGTGGTACTTAAATGATTGACATACTGAAAAGATCTCAGAGCAAACCCCTTCTCTCAGAACAGCCCTTGAAATTGCACCTCTTTTCTGTTTCTCGCCCAGAATGGTAGCACGGTGTATCCATCTTCTTGATAGAGAATCACGTGCGATGGTACAAGGTCTCAGCTGCACCACGACTCCCTCTCTTAGTTTTCCTTGAATATCCAATTGTCAGAATGAAAACAAGTATTCTTTTTGGCTTGAAAGTTCTTTAGTCTCAGATGGAATATTATACCATGTAGATTATTGCCTCTCCATATGTTTGATGATTTTGTCTTTTTAAAATCTCTCCGATATCTGTATGTATTTGATCATCCTCATCATAGAAAATGCTTACTAAGCAGTTCTTTTCACAGAACACAGAATTAGACATGATAATGAATGCCTGATTACACTGGAGCCAGGAGAAATTATATGTTTCTTGTTCACTTTTGTTTTAATTATATACAAAAGAGAGCATAACATTCAGAGCATCAAAAAATCCCACTTAATCATTACTGTTCCTACCCAGCAGACATTGAACATATCCTGTTTATTGAGGACTTATATGTTCATAGGTGCTCTGTTAAGTTCCAGGAGGACAGAAATGGGGATAACAAAGAAATATATGACTTGTTGTCTGCCCTCAGGGAACTTATAACTGAGTTAATGAGTTAAGAAACACATGATATACAGGAGGTGATAAGCATACAGGAAGTTGAGGCAGCTATGATGTGATATAGTCTGAAATCCAGACTTTGCTGCTTATCAGCTGTGTCAGCTTGACGAGTTATTTAACCTCTCTGAGCTTCCTTTTTCTCACTTGTAAAAAGAATGGCAAAGCCTATCTAAAAAACATGTCATCATATTGTAATGAGCTAAGGTCTGGGAAAACCTTAAGGTGGTTACCTGTATGCTTTCTTTGTGCTAGATAATCAAGAAAGGCTTCCTGGATCTGTGGGACTTGGATTTGGCTTTGGGGAGTGAACCGGATTGAGAAAGTGGAAAGCCAGAGGTGGAAACCGTTCATACAGAGCTCCCGATAGGCAATGTCGTGTGACATAGTTGGTCTTTCCACTCTAGTGTTCCTGACCCCCGTCCTTACCCTAAAGCCCTTCTTCAGGATCCTGTCTTTGAGGGACACGTGGCTGCCACATTCTCAACCAAGACCTTCATATCCACTCCACATAGGGCCAGTCCCCGTGTGGCTTCCAGGGAAGCTGCTCTCTGTTCAAGTAAGCCAAACAAAGTGGGCCTCCATTTTCTAGTTTGTGAAATGGGGATCTCCTACCTTGCCTTCCTTAAGGCTTATTGTGAGAAGCAAATGAGATCATGTATGTGGACGTACTTGTAATTGTGAGGTTCTATCTAAGATGTTATGATTATAAATTGATCTGCTGATTGAATTAAATTAGATGATGCATGGAAAGACAGGCCTAACACAAGATCTAGCCCATAGGCCCTTTTTGAAAACTTTTAAAAGTCATTGTATTCAATGGAAAAAGTAAAGGGAGATAATCTTTGAGGTCTTTGTCCTTCAGTAGGAAAGTTTTCAGCTTTTTAAGATACCAATCTAGAGTCTGTGATGTAGGCTTTGTAATCAACTCAAAGAAATGACTGTTGAGAGATGGGGTTCTGCGCAGTAGGAGGGAAGAGCAGCACCTCGACCTAGGGTGGGGGAGATATTTGTGAAGTGACAGAGCCTGACAGTCCTTGCCAGTCACTGCAGGCCGCCACCTCCCTTCCTAGGCAGACGGCTGGGCTAATCTTAACAATCGCTGCCTGTGAGTCAGGGTTTCCCAGTTGGTAGATTATCCACTCATCTTTTCTGTCTGAACCTTGTCTCTTTTTGGCATTTCCCCAGTACCTCTACTAGGGCATGTGAAAAGGAAGAAATAAAAATCAGTTTGCCCTCACTTAAGGAGCACTAGCAAAATATTTTGCAAATGTATTCTTAAATGTCTGTAATGAAGTCTACATTTCATCTGAAGTTGCCACCAGCCTTATGGTGTCAAAAGTGATGAGGCCTTTGAATCAGACTGAGAGGGTTTGAATCCATTTTGATTACTGAGTAGACATGTGACTGAGGCAAGTTATTTGAACTTTCTGAACTTCACCTTCCTCATCTGTGTGTTTAGTGAAGCCGTGTACATTAACACCGAGCCTAGAGTACATATTCAACAGGTATTCATTATCTTTATGCATCAGTAATATTTCATATAGGCTGGGCGTAGAGGTTCATGCCTAGATTCCCAGCACTTTGGGAGGCTGACGTGGGCAGATCTCTTGAGCCTAGGAATTCAGGACCAGACTGGGCAACATGGTAAGACCTCATCTCTACAAGAACATAAAAATTAGTCAGGTGTGATGGTGCACACCAGTAGTACCAGCTACTTGGGAGACTGAAGCAGGATCTCTTGAGCCCAGGAGGCAGAGGTTGCAGTGAGCAGAGATCACACCACTGCACTCCAGCCTGGGTGACAGAGCGAGACCCTGTCTCAAAAACAAAAAAGTATTTAATAAAGCTGAAAGGACTTTGGCAGGATAAATTTTAAGGCACACAAAGTTTAAAGCCTCTGGCCCAAAGGCTATTGAGTGAGATAAATAAATTATTTTTCTTTACAATTATTTACATCTGGGGGCAGGAATTTTATGCATTATCATTTATTAATAATAGTTATACAGTGGACTGGCACCAGCTTAGCTGGGTGTTCTTGTGAGAGCTGACAATTAAAAAAAAAACAGTGTTTTACTATAAAAGTAAAAAACAAAAGTATGTTTGAAGCTTGCAAATTATAGAGTACAGAGGTAAGGGAAAAAAAATCTCGGTATGTCATTACTCAGATAACCACCATTGACATTTTATTTCCGTTTTTTCCAGTCATGTGCATGTATATGACCAAAGGGAAAAAACCCATAAATACTGTCATCTTGTCTCCAGTTTTATACCTTTTTGATTTTTCATTATATCATGAATATTTTTCTTGTCACCAGATGATCCTCAAAGACATGATTCTTAATGGCTGTATAATGTAGATATGAAATAATTGAACCATACTCCTGTGCGTCAGGCATTTAACTTCCTGTTTTGCTATTGTAAATAATTCTGTAATTAACATATCCGTAAATCTTGGTGGCATCTCATATTTGTTTCTGGGGGATTCTGTATATTAATAGCACTGTGGTGGAGTCTAGTAGGGAGCTTCAGACTTCTGGAATTGCCTGGCATTCAGGATGCTGGTGTGGCTGCTGTTCCCTTACAGTATCTATTAGTCATCCTGAAGGGATCCACTGAAGGATATGCAGCATCTTGACTTTCCTCGTTTGTCTTAGTACCAAGACTAATCTAGCTTATGGCCTGTTAGTATTACTTTTCTGTTTTTTTGTTTTACTGTGTACCACCAGAATCTGACCAACACATTATCCAGCATTCTTGAGGTCTCGAAACGGATACACCCTTTAAAAGCCCAACCCTGGCCCCTTATCACAAGATCTTCTGCAAATGCATGCCCAAGAGAAAAGTTTTCTGAAAGCAGATTTAAAACTGTTAGGGCCAGAAACTGAAGCCAGCTGCAAAGGTCCTGCTCTCCGACAGGACTTGAGCAACTCACGCTCATGCTTGCTGGTTGTTTTTCCTTTGTATTTAGAACTGGATAGGTTAGCAACAGGCAGTTCAACCATTTAAGTGTAACCAAGTTTAAAACTAACCTTTATTCCAGTTTCTTAAAGGATTTCAGTTGTTTCAGACCCAATTTTCTTTCCTGGAAAGCAAAGCTATAAATTTTCTTTTCCTCTCTGTCTCTGAGCTATCTCCGTGTCCCTAGGACTGCTGAATAACCAACCTAGTCCCTGGTAATTGTGTATAACAGATATCAACACCTTAAATTATAAAAATAAATAAATAAATAGCATGGTCTTACCTTGCATCTTTTTTGATGACTTTCTTCCCAGCAGTATCTCCACATATGATCCTCGCATGAGTGTGTTTGTGGAGGGAAGGAGGTGGAGGGAGAACTGGAGGATCTGGTAGGAGGAATGAAATGCAGTGACAGGTTAAGCCAGCAATGTTTAGAACAATTTGATCTAAAAGCTTTCCATGAATTTTCTCTCCTCCCGTCCTTGTTTCTGTTACAGGAAAGTTGCCACCTCACATTCCTCGATTTGCTCAATTCACACTCCCACACTGGGGTTAAAGAAATCATTTGCAATTTGTAAAGAGATTTAATTGGTGATGCTGAAGGTTGCCAGTGTCAACCACAACACCTTCCCGTCCACCAATAAAACAAAAACACAAAAGAAAAAAGACTTTTCAGTTTTTCACGTCACCTCTGTAAGAAAGTAGATCCTAGGAGCTGTCTTTAAATCTGTCAGAGTAAAGACGTTAGGAGCATATGGAAGAGATATGTGCAAAGAACATTCTTCAAGTTTAGTACCGCGCAGCAGAAGGCTATCGTTAGCCATGTACTCTAATGATCTATGCGAGGGAAGCTCTGCACGTGCTGAGTTCTCTGCTCGGTTTCTGAGTGTGGCTGCTCCCCTTTAGGCAGGGAGGCGTGCGAGAGAATACATTCCGATGTGCCAAACAAGGTGAGAAAGGAAAAGACAGCCTCCATGGAAGAATGGCGCCGTATCTTCAAAGGGGGAAAACAACTCAGCTTGGATTCTTTCTTCCCACAACTTGCTGCCTGGTCTTAAGGGCCCTGATCTTGAACTGGGAGAGGAGCAGACAAAACAGAAAGGGACAGATAGAAGTTTTCATACCTCCCTCACCCCAACCCACAGCTCTATCAAAAGGAAAATGAGCCTAGATCCAGTAGGACTGAGCCTAGCAGGCACCAACATGGGACCAAAGGTGTCGCAGCTCTTGCGTTCTGCTCCATATGTTTCCCCTCCCAGCCTTCCTCCTTGCTGCGCTCGACCTGTGCAGAGGCCTCATTTGTCCCCACACAGCCTGACATCACTTTCTACTCAGTACACCCACCAACATTTATTGAGGGAGGCAGCAGAGTGTAGAGGTTATGAACAGATCTGGACGTCAAGCAGCCCAGTTTCAATCTGGGTGACCCTGAACCCCTGCACTTCCATTTTTTTCACCTCCAAAATGAAGGTAATAATATACCTACCTCACAGGGTAACTGTGAGCCTTGCTTTGCAGTGCTGCTGTGATCAGCACGTTTGATGTTACTCTTACTCCAGCCTTGGACACACTGGCCTAGGTTCTGGGGACACTGTGGTGATTAATAGAGACGTGATTTCTGTTCCAACGTGGAGCTGACTCCCTGTCCTCATGCCTTTCACTTACCAAAACTTGCTATCCTGTTTCATTCTATCAGGACTCATTCTCTGCTTACAGGTCAGTATAACAGTGAATTGGCTTGAGGCAATTTATTTGTATGGTTCCAGCAATTTTCTGGAGACAAGACCTTTTTTGGAAGGATTGGCTCCATGGCAGGCTTGGTAGGAGAGTCTGGTAGGAGTGGGGCACAATGAGTGGTACAGAGAACTTCATGGTCTCCAAAAAGCTCAACTGGAAAATCAGGAGCCACTCTGTCTTCCCTTTAGAGAGGGATGGGCCTCTGTAGATGTCTGAGGTCACCTTTGCTCTATAGATGCCTAAGTCAAGAAGGTGGACTTCTCATGGACTAATATTTCCTTTGCCCTATTGGATATATTACCCTGCCCACATATTATATGCTCATACCCAGAACTTGCTCTTTCCCTCCAGTTATAGCCCCTGTAACATTATTGCTTTTCTCCTGCCAATGCTTCCTTCCCTATCTCTACCCCACCCTCTCTCTATGCCCCCCACCCCCGTGCATCTGCCTTCCTCCAGCTGTTTCACCACATTTTCTGCTGTGAATTAACTGCATGTGCTGCAATTCACTCTGAAACCCGTAGTTCCATCTGAAAAAATCCACACACATCCCAGTGCAGCACCCTTGAAAAAGTCAACGTTTGCAAAGGGACCCTGTTAGAATATCCCCATCCCAGCATGTACAGAGCTCCAAAGAAGGATTAGAGAGGGAACTGCTGTCAAAAATGGACGGACGCTGGCTCATGGTGAGTGCTCTTGTATCCAGTGAAGGCTCAAAGAAGCTTCCTTCCCAGACACCTCAGTACTAATTTACTGTGTTTCCACTGCTGGAGCTAGAAGTTTGTCCTTTTTATAAGGGCAGGAGTTGGTGGTACCTGCTTGGTCATTAATGAATTTGGAGCATGTAACGGCATTAGCAGGTTTAATAAAGCTGACAAATTGAGTTTAGAGAAGTGAAAATAACTTCTTCCTCCAGGCCGGGTTAGAGAAACTCAGGCAAAGGAAACAAATTTCAGTGCTGTGTGAAATGGTCTGACAGGGACATGGATACCTGTATAGGTAAAACTAAGATCTGAACAAAAGCTACCCCTTTCGGAGACAGAATGTCCTTCCCCAGCAAGGTTCATGATAATCCTACCAGCAGTAAATGCAAAAGCAGTTGTTTAGAATGGAGAATGGTAACTTTTGTAGAGCTAATATACATGTAGATAAATATACAAAAATACTGTTAACCTTAAAGTACCATTTTCTTTTTGTGGAAAATGTAGAAATGCAGAAAAAAATAAGGTAACCATTTGCCATCTCACCACTCACAAATTAGTTTCCACTTCTTTGTATTTTGTTTATGTGCATGTATATACATTTTTACCAAGTTGTTAGCATATCACATGGACAGTTTTACAACCTACATTTCTAAATTTATCAATAATGAACATTTACTTACGTTATTAAATAGGTTTTAAAAATACATTTTATCAGTGCATAATAGATGCAGATGTTTTTCGGTACCTGTGATATTTTCATATATTCATATAATGTAATAGTGATCAAATCAGGACAATTGGATATCCATTGCCTCAAATGCTTTTCTTTATTCTGTGAGCACTCAAATTCTTCTCTTAGCTATGTTGAAATATATACAATAGATTACTGTTAACTCTTGTCAACCTGCTAATCAAACTCTATTCTAAGTGTATTCTTGTATCCAATAATCAACCTCTGTTCATCCCTAACCCTGCCCGGCCTCTGGCACCCAATCTGCTATCTTCATAAGATCCACTTTTCTAGCTCCCTTATACTAGTGAGAACATGTGGTGGCTAACTTTCCGTGTCTGGGTTATTTCACTTTACGTAATGACCTGCAGTTTCATCCACATTGCTGCAAATGACAAGATTTCATTCTTTGTATGGCTAACTAGTATTCCATTATGTATATATACCACAGTTTCTTTATCTATTCATCTGATGATAGACACTAGGTTGATTCTATGTTTTGACTATTGTAAACAGCACTGAAATAAATCAGTATATCTTTTGGTATATTGATTTTCTTTCTTTTGAATATATACCCAGTAATGGGATTGCTGGATTATATGGTAGCTCTGTTTTTACTTTTCTGAAGACCCTCCATACCGTTTTCCACAAGTGTGGTACTAGTTTACATTCCCACTAACAGTATACTAGGGCTCCACCTCCTTCATATAATCACCATCTATTATTTTTTTGTCTTTTTGATAAAAGCAGTTTTAACTGGGGTGAGACGATATCTCACAGGTTTTGATTTGCATTTCCCTGATGATTAGTGATGTTCATCATTTTTTTTTTCATGTAACTGTTGGCCATTTGTATGTCCTCTTTGGAGAAATGCCTAGTCAGATATTTTGCCTATTTTGTAATCAGATTATTTGCTATTGAGTTCCTTATGTTATATAAATTCTTTATATTAAGGTTCTTAATCATTTGTCAGATGGAGAGTTTGCAAATATTTTCTCCCATTCTCCTGCCAATGCTTCCTTCCCTATCTCTACCCCACCCTCTCTCTATGCCCCCCACCCCCGTGCATCTGCCTTCTTCCAGCTGTTTCACCACATTTTCTGCTGTGAATTAACTGCATGTGCTGCAGTTCACTCTGAAACCCATAGTTCCATCTGAAAAAATCCACACACCTCCCAGTGCAGCACCCTTGAAAAAGTCAATGTTTGCAAAGGGACCATTCTGTAGGCTACAGCCCATTCTGTAGGCTGCCTCTTCAGTTTGTTGATTGTTTCCCTTGCTGTGCAAACACTTTTTAGCTTGATGTAATTCCATTTGTCTAATTTTACTTCTGCTGCCTGTGCTTTTGAGGTTTTCCTTAAAAAAACCTTCACCCAGACCGGTGTCCTGGAGCATTTCCCCAATGTTGTCTTCTAGTAGTTTCATAGTTAATGAGTCTTAGATTTAAGTCTGTAATCCATTTTGACCTGATTTTTGTACATGGTGAGAGATAGCAGTCTAGTTTCATTCTTCTGCATACTATTTTCCTAGCACCACTTATTGAAAAGACTGTCCTTTCCCCAGTCTCTGTTTTTGGCACCTTTGTCAAAAATCAGTTAGCTAAAAATGCATGGATTTATTTCTAGGTTCCATACTCTAATAGTCTTATGTGTTTGTTTTTATGCTAGTAGCATGCTGTTTTGGTTACTGTGGCTTCATAGTATATTGTGAAGTCAGGTAAGGTGATGCCTCCAGCTTTGTCGTTTTTGCTCAGGATTGCTTTGGCTATTTGGAATCTTTTGTAGTTTCATATAAATTTCAGGACTTTTTTCTGTTTCTATGTAGAATGTCACTGGTATTTTGATAGAGATTTCATTGAATATGTAAATTACTTTGGGTAATATTGACATTTTAACAGTATCAGTTCTTCTAATCCATGGGCATGGAATAACTTGGCAATTTTTTGTGTAATCTTCAATTTTTGCAGTATTTAATAATTGTCCTTGTAGAGATCTTTTACTTCTTCACTTAAACTTATGCCTACACATTTTACATTTTTGTTTTTAGCTATTATAAATGAATTTGTTTTCTTGATTTCTTGTTCAGATTGTTTGCTGTTGGTATATATAAATACTACTGATGTCTGTATATTGGTTTTGTATACTGCCACGTTACTGAATTCATCAGTTCTAGCAATGTTTGGGCAGCATCATTTTGGTTTTCTAAATATAAGATCATGTCATCTGTGAACAAGGCTAATTTGGCGGCTTCTGTCCAATTTGGATGCTTTTTCTTTCTCTTGCCTAATTGCTCTGGCTAGGACTTCCAATATTATGTTGAATAAAAGTGGCAAATGGCTATTCTCATCATGTTCCAGATGCTGGAGGAAAAACATTCCATTTTTCCCCTCTAGTAGATTATTAACTGTTTGTCAATAAAGCACTTCTTTATTATTTTGATGTATGTTCCTTCTATACCTGGTTTGTTGAGAGTTTTTATCATTAAGAGATGCTGCATTTTCCCACATGCTTTTTCACCATCTATGAAATCATCATATGGTTTTCATTCTTGGTTCTGTTAACGTTATATATCATGTTTACTAATTTGCATATGTTAAACCATCCTTGAATCCTTGGGATGAATCTCACTTGATCATTGTGAATGGTCTTTTCAATTTGTTGCTGAATTATGTTTGCTAGTATTTTGTTAAGGATTTTTTGTATCTATGTTTATCATGAATATTGGCCTGTGGTGTTTGAATAGTTTGAATTGAATTACTATTAGTTCTTACTTAAATACTTGGTAGAATTCAGCAGTGAAGGCAGCAGATTCTGAACTTTATAAGAGACTTTTTATCACTGCTTCAGTCTCATTACTTGTTACTGGTATGTTATGACTCCATGGTTCAATCTTGGTAGATTATATGTATCTAGGAATTTGTTCATTTCTTCTAGATGTTCCAATTTGTTGGTATATAGTGATTCATAATAGATTCTAAGGATCATTTGTATTTTCTGTGGTATCAGTTGTTTTGTGACTTTTAATGACTGCCTAATATTTCATGCCACAGATGTACACTAATTTCTTTAATCAGTCCCTGCTGTGGGACTTTAAAATCTTATTTGTTTTTGCTGTCATGGAAAATAGGCAATGGATACTCTTTGACAATGTATTGGTTAATCATCTATAATTAAAAGCACTTCATAAATAGGGAAGCTTTTATATTTGATTGGAATTTAGGAACAGAGGAAGATTCACTGAATCTTTTTTTTTAAAATAAAACCAAGTCCCCCACTTGCTAAATAATGAAACAAACACTCCATGATAAAGGCTGGATATTACCACATAGAGAAGATACTGAGTTCCTCAACTGGAGAGGAAAATAACCTCAATAATATTTGCATTTTGAAGAGAAAGGCAAATTTTATATACTTCATAAATAATTTAGAAGAACAATCCTGAGATATATTACTTGGGGTCTTATGCTGTGAACTCTGTATCTGAGCCTGCTTTGTGGCCTAGGGATTACAGAGCCTGTGCTCTGTATGGACCCCAGACCAACATTAATAGCCATCCGTACCCGGGCTTGTCCATCCTCTTGAGAAAACATGTGAGATCAAGAGTGATTCATTGAAAGTTAACAAAATAAGTTCTAACCCAACCCAAAAATTAAGCTTTTATTTCTACTTATGGCCAAGAAATTTCAGGTAACCTCCAAACCATCAACAAGGGATGCATATACAAACATACAGACATGACTTGCATGCAAGCAGGATCATTTTCAAGTCAAATAAGCCTAGAGGGCTCAATTACAGGATTCCTGCCTCACATGAGGTATGGCTTAGCACTGCCTAATATCCTAAGCAACAAGAAACAGGAGGAGCATTCAATAGCATATATGAAAAGAGTTGGGAGCCCAAAAGGTGGACAGAAGCAGAGGATTGCCCTAGTGCCTCATGCAGACAGCAGGGGAGGGGAGGAGCCTCCTTTCCTCAAGCACTTTCAGTCCCCACTCACATGGCACCAGGATTAGTGGTATAAAACCACCAGGAGCAAGGATGCACCAGCAGATAAACTCCCCTTCCTCTTAGTTCTGTATGCTACTCAGGAGCCATGAGGCTTCCTGGACCTTTGTTTTTTATGATATTCATTATAATATATATTATAGCACTTAAGTTCTGGGGTACATGTGAATATGCAGGACTGTTGCACAGGTACCTCCATGGCAATGTGGTTTGCTGCCTCAGTCCTCCCATCACCTCTATCTAGCATTTCTCCCCATGTTATCCCTCCCAACCTCCCTGCCCCCTGCTGTCCCTCCCCTATTCCCCCACAACAGACCCCAGTGTGTGACGCTCCCCTCCCTGTGTCCATGTGTTCTCATTGTTCAACACCCACCTATGAGTGAGAACATGTGGTGTTTGATTTTCTGTTCTTGTGTCAGTTTGCTGAGAATGATGGTTTCCATATTCATCCGTGTCTCTACAAAGGACACAAACTCATCAGTTTTTATGGCTGCATAGTATTCCATTGTGTACATGTGCCACATTTTCCTTGTCCTGTCTATCATTGATGGGCATTTGGGTTGGTTCCAGGTCTTTGCTATTGTAAACAGTGCCACAGTGAACCTACGTGTGCATGTGTCTTTATAATAGAATGGTTTATAATCCTATGGATATATACCTAGTAATGGGATTGCTGGGTCAAATGGAATTTCTATTTCTAGGTCCTTGAGGAATCGCCACACTGTCTCCCACAATGGTTGAACTAATTTACACTCCCGCCAGCAGTGTAAAAGTGTTCCTATTTCTTCACATCCTCTCCAGCATCTGTTGTCTCCAGATTTTTTAATGATCACCATTCTAACTGGCATGAGATGATGGTATCTCAATATGGTTTTGATTTGCATTTCTCTAATGACCAGTGATGATGAACCTTTTTTCATGTTTGTTGGCTTCATATATGTCTTCTTTTGAAAAATGTCTATTCATATCCTTTGCCCACTTTTGAATGGGTTTGTTTGTTTTGTTCTTGTAAATCTGTTTTAGTTCTTTGTAGATTCTGGATATTAGCCCTTTGTCAGATGGGAAGATTGCAAAAATTCTTTCCCATTCTCTTAGTTGCCAGTTCACTCCAATGATTGTTTCTTTTGCTGTACAGAAGCTCTGGAGTTTAATTAGATCCCATTTGTCTATTTTGGCTTTTGTTGCCAATGCTTTTGGTGTTTTAGTCATGAAGTCCTTGCCTGTGCCTATGTCCTGAATGGTTTTGCCTAGATTTTCTTCTAGGGTTTTTATGGTGTTAGGTCTTATGTTTAAATCTTTAATCCATCTGGAGTTGATTTTATTGTAAGGTATCAGGAAGGGGTCCAGTTTCTGCTTTCTACACATGGCTAGCCAGTTTTCCCAACACCATTTATTAAACAGGGAATCCTTTCTGCATTGCTTGTTTTTATCAGGTCTGTCAAAGAGCAGATGGTTGTAGATGTGTTGTGTTGCCTCCGGTGCCTCTGTTCTGTTCCATTGGTCTATATCTCTGTTTTGGTACCAGTACCATGCTGTTTTGATTACTGTAGTCTTGTAGTATAGTTTGAAGTTAGGTAGCGTGATGCCTCCAGCTTTGTTGTTGTTTTTTATGTTGTTGTTGTTGTTTGTTTTTTGCTTAGAATTGACTTGGCTCTGTGGCCTCTCTTTTGGTTCCATATGAAGTTTAAGGTGTTTTTTTTTCCAGTTCTGTGAAGAGGGTCATTGGCAGCTTGATGGGGATAGCATTGAATCTATAAATTACTTTGGGCAGTATGGCCATTTTCAGAATATTGATTTTTCCTAACCATGAGCATGGAATGTTTTTCCATCTGTTTGTGTCCTCTCTTATTTCCTTGAGCAGTGGTTTGTAGTTCTCCTTGAAGATGTCCTTTATATACTTTGTTAGTTGTATTCCTAGGTTTTTTATTCTCTTTGTAGCAATTGTGAATGGCGGTTCATTCTTGATTTGGCTCTCTTTAAGTCTGTTATTGGTGTATAGGGATGCTTGTGATTTATGCACATTGATTTTGTATCCTGAGACTTTGCCAAAGTTGCTTATCATTTTCAGGAGATTTTGGGCGGAGATGATGGGGTCTTCGAAATAAACAATCATGTCATCTGCAAACAGAGACAATTTGACTTCCTCCTTTCCTAATTGAATACCCTTTGTTTCTTTTTCTTGCCTGATTGCTCTGGCTACAATTTCCAATGCTGTGTTGAATAGTGAGAGAGGGCATCCTTGTCTAGTGCCAGATTTCAAAGCGAATGCTTTAAGTTTTTGCCCATTCAGTAATATGCTGGCTGTGGGTTTTTTATTTTGAGAAACATTCTTTTGATACCTGGTTTATTGTGAGTTTTTAGCATAAAGAGTTGTTGAATTTTGTCAAAGGCCTTCTCTGCATCTATTGAGATGATCATGTGGTTTTTGTCTTTGGTTCTGTTTATGTGGTGGATTACATTTATAGACTTGTATGTCTTGAATCAGCCTTGCATCACCGAATGAAGCCTACTTGATTGTGATGGATAAGCTTTTTGATGTGCTGTTGCAATTGGTTTGCCAGTATTTTATTGAAGATTTTTGCATCTACATTCATTATGGATATGGCCTGAAGTTTTCTTTTCTTGTTGAGTCTCTGCCGGGTTTGGTATCATTATGATGTTGGTCTCATAAAATGATTTGGGAATGATTCCCTCTTTTTGGTTTGTTTGGAATAGTTTCATTCTCTTTGTAGTACCAGCTTCTGGTACCAGGAGTGGTACCAGCTTCTCTTTGTATGTCTGGTAGAATTCGGCTGTGAACCCATCTGGATCTGGGCTTTTTTTGGTTGGTAGGCTCTTAATTCCTGCCTCAACTTCAGCCCTTGTTATTGGTCTATTCAGGGTTTCGACTTCTTCCTGGTTTAGGCTTGGGAGTGTGCAAGTATCCAGGAATTTATCAATTTCTTCCAGGTTCACTGGTTAATATATAGAGAGCTGTTTGTAGTAATCTCTGATGGTAGTTTGTATTTCTGTGGAGTTGGTGGTGATATCCTTCCTTTATTGTTTTTTATTAGATCTATTTAATTCTTCTCTCTTTTCTTTTTTATTAATCTGGCTAGCAGTCTGTCTATTTTGTTGATCTTTTCAAAAAACCAGTTCCTGGATTTATTGATTTTTGAAGGGTTTTTTTTGTGTCTCTGTCTCCTTCAGTTCTGCTCTGATCTTAGTTATTTCTTGTCTTCTGCTAGCTTTTGAGTTTTTTTGATCTTGCTCCTCTAGCTCTTTCAATTTTGATGATAAGGTATTGATTTTAGATCTTTGCTTCTCATGTGGGCATTTATTACTATAAATTTTCCTCTAGACACTGCTTCAAATGTGTCCCAGAGATTCTGGTATGTTGTGTCTTTGTTCTCGTTGGTTTCAAAGAACATCTTTATTTCTGTCTTCATTTCATTGTTTATCCAGTCAACATTCTAGAGCCAGTTGTTCAGTTTCCATGAAGTTTTGCAGCTCTGAGTTAGTTTCTTAATCCTGAGTTCTAATTTGATTGCACTGTGGTCTGAGAGACTGTTATGACTTCCGTGTCTTTTGCATTTGCTGAGGAGTGATTTACTTCCAATTATGTGGTCAAATTTAGAGTAGGTGTGATGTGGTGCTGAGAAGAATGTATATTCTGTGGATTTGGGGTGGAGGTTCTGTGGATGTCTATTAGGTTTGCCTGGTTCAGATCTGAGATCAAGTCCTGGATGTCCATGTTAATTTTCTGTCTCATTGATCTGTCTAATATTGACAGTTAAAGAATCCCACTATTATTGTGTGGGAGTCTAAGTCTTTTTGTAGGTCATTAAGAATTTTCTTTATGTATCTGGATGCTTCTGTATTGGGTGCATATATATTTAGGATAGTTAGCTCTCCTTGTTGCAGTGATCATTTTACCATTATGTAATGCCCTTCTTGTCTCTTTTTATCTTTGTTGATTTAAAGTTTATTTTATCAGAGACTAGGATTGCAATTCCTGCCTTTTTTTTTTTTTTGCTTTCCATTTGCTTGATAAATCTTCCTCCATCCCTTTATTTTGAGTCTGTGTGTTCTTCCATGTGAGATGGGTTTCCTGGATATAGAACACTGATGGATTTTGACTTTTTATCCAATTTGCCAGTCTGTGTCTTTTGATTGGAGCATTTAACCCATTTACATTTAAGGTTAATATTGTTATGTGTGAATTTGATCCTGCCATTTTGGTGCTAGCCGGTTGTTTCGCCCATTAGGTGATACAGTTTCTTCAGAGTGTCGATGGTCTTTACAATTTGATATGTTTTTGCAGTGGGTGGTGCTGGTTGTTCCTTTCCATGTTTAGTGCATCCTTCAGGAGCTCTTGTAGGGCAGGCCTGGTGGTGACAAAATCTCTGTGCAATTGCTTGTTCATAGAGGATTTTATTTCTCCTTTGTTTATGAAGCTTAGTTTGGCTGGACATGAAATTCTAGGTTGAAAGTTCTTTTCCTTAAGGATGTTGAATTTGGCCCCCAGTCTCTTCTGGCTTCTAGGGTTTCTGCTGAGAGATCTGCTGTGAGTCTGATGGGCTTCCCTTTGTGGGAAACCCGACCTTTCTCTCTGGCTGCCCTTAGCATTTTTTCCTTCATTGCAACCCTAGTGAATCTGATGATTATGTGTCTTGGTGTTGCTCTTCTTGAGAAATATCTTTGTGGTGTTCTCTGTATTTCCTGGACTTAAATATTGGCCTGCCTTGCTATTGCTAGGCTGGGGAAGTTCTCCTGGATAATATCCTGAAGAGTGCTTTCTAGCTTGAATTCATTCTCTCCGTCACATTCAGGTACATCTATCAAACGTAGATTAGGTCTTTTCACATAATCCCATATTTCTTGGAGGCTCTGTTCATTTCTTTTTCTTTAATCTTGCCTTCTCATTTTAATTTATTTTATTTATTTTTATTTATTTATTTTTTTTGAGACGGAGTTTCGCTCTTGTTACCCAGGCTGGAGTGCAATGGCGCGATCTTGGCTCACCACAGCCTCTGCCTCCTGGGTTCAGGCAATTCACCTGACTCAGCCTCCTGAGTAGCTGGGATTATAGGCATGCAACACCATGCCCAGCTAATTTTTTTTGTATTTTTAGTAAAGACGGGGTTTTACCATGTTGACCAGGATGGTCTCGATCTCTTGACCTCATGATCCACCCGCCTCGGCCTCCCAAAGTGCTGGGAATACAGGCTTGAGCCACCGCGCCTGGCCTTCTCATTTTATTTCATTGAGTTGATCTTCAATCTCTGATATCCTTTCTTCTGGTTAGTCAATTCAGCTATTAAAACTTATGTATGCGGCCGGGCGCAGTGGCTCACGCCTGTAATCCCAGCACT
>CM052652.1:2972852-3021520 GCA_028533165.1 Leontopithecus rosalia
CAAAAAAAAAAAAAAAAAAAAAAAAACTTATATATGCTTCGTGAAATTCTTGTGTTTTTTAACTCCATCAATTAATTTATATTCTTTTCTAAGCTGTTTATTCTCGGTAGCATTTCGTAAAACCTTTTTTCAAGGTTCTTAGTTTCTTTGCATTGGGTTAGGACATGTTCTTTTAGCTCAGAGAAGTTTGTTATTACCCACTTTCTGATGCCTCTTTCTGCCAATTCATCAGACTTATTTTCCATCCAGCTTTGTTCCTTTGCTGGTGAGGAGTTGTGATCCCTTGTAGGAGGAGAGGCGTTCTGGTTTTGGGTGTTTTCATCCTTTTTGCGCTGGTTTCTTCTCATCTTTGTGGATAGATCTACCTGTGGTCTTTGTGGTTTGTGACTTTCAGATGGGGTCTCTGAGTGGACTTCCTTTTTGTTGATGATGAAATTATTTCTGTTTTGTAGTTTTCCTTCTAACAGTCAGATCCTTCTGCTGTAGGACTGCTGGAGGTCCACTCCAGACCCTACTTGCCTGGGGATCACCTGTGGCGGCCGCAGAACAGTAAGGGTTTCTGCCAGTTTCTTCTTCTGTTATCTTTGTCCCAGAAGGATACCCACCAGAATTCAGCCTGAGCTCTCCTTTGTGAGGTATCTCTTTGGATACACATGGGTCAGGGAGCTGCTTGAGGAGACAGTCTGACCCTTATAGGAGCTCAAGTGCTGAGCTGTGAGCTCCGCTGTTCCATTCATAGCTGCTGGGCAGATACGTTTAAGTCTGCTGCCGCAGAACTCATAACTGCCTTTTTTCCCAGGTGCTCTGTCCTGGGGAGGTGTAGCTTTATTTATAAGTTCCTGATGTGCTGCTGCTGTTTTTCAGAGATGCCCTGCCCAGCATGGAGGTAGCCTACTCACAGTCTGCCAGCAGAGGTGTTGTTGAGCTGCTGTGGGCTCTGCCCAGCTGCTGTGTGAACTTTCTTGTAGTTTTGTTTATAGAGATATAGTTAAAACTGCCTCAGTAATGGTGGACTGCCTCTGTAATGGCAGACTGCCTCTGTAGTGGTGGACTGCCTTGGTAGTGGCAGATTGCCTCGGTAGTTGCGGACACTCTTCCCCCAACAGAGCTGGACCATGCCGGGTCCAGCTGCACTTGCTGTGAAACTCTCAATCCAGAGCGTTTCAGATTGCTAGTCTTTGTGGGGGTGGGACCCACCGAGCCAGATCACCTGGCTCCCTGTTTCAGCCCCCTTTTGTTCAGTTGAATGGGCAGCTCTGTCTCCTAGGTATTCCAGGAGCCAGTTGAAACGGTCACCCAGATTTGTGTGAATTTTTGTGCAGAGACCCGCTGCGCCAGCTGAAACAGCCATGCTGGAAAGTCGTGGCACTTTTCAACCCAGGAATCCCCTGGTCTGTGGGCAGTAATAACTCGTTTGGAAATGTGGTGATCACTCACCCTCTGTGTTGTTCTCACTGGGAACTGCACTCCAGAGCTGTTCCTATTCGGCCATCTTGGATCCGCCTCTCTGATTTACATTATTAAATTTTCCATAGTGATTTCCGTACTGCTTCATTTCTGCTAAACACATGTGAGACCAGGAAGGGGGAGAGGTGTGAAATGCACCCGCCAGCGCTGCTCTGACTCCATCCTTGACGCTGGTCTTCTGCAAGGATTCCTTGCCTGGCCCTCTCCAGCTCTCCCAGGATGGTTCTGCAGTGCTGCAAAAGGTGGTCATTCTCTGTTTCTTCACACACTGCTCATCTCCAGCCTCGTCCATTTCATTGACACATAGCTCACTGGGCTATGGCTTTTTCCTACATATGGAATATGTAGGAAATGACAATGACATTTTCTTACATATGGAATATGTAGGAAAATGACAAGGAAAAAAGTAGGTACAAAGATAGGATGAAGAAAAAAGGGAAGAAAGGTGGGAAAGACTGGAACAGGAAGAGCTGCCTGAATGTCATGGTGCTCTGCCCTTCCGCCCTTCCTCACTGACCTGAATGTCATGGTGCTCTGCCCTTCCGCCCTTCCTCACTGACCTGAATGTCATGGTGCTCTGCCCTTCCGCCCTTCCTCACTGACCTGAATGTCATGGTGCTCTGCCCTTCCGCCCTTCCTCATTGACCTGAATGTCATGGTGCAATGCCCTTCCGCCCTTCCTCATTGACCTGAATGTCATGGTGCTCTGCCCTTCCGCCCTTCCGCCCTTCCTCACTGACCTGAATGTCATGGTGCTCTGCCCTTCTGCCCTTCCTCATTGACATGGCAGGCAGCAGAGCAGCAGTTTTCACCATCATGCAACTGCCCTGCCAACTCTAGCTGTGAAATCTGCTTGCATCAAAGATACGTTTGTGGTTGCACAAATATCCACACTTTATGAAATGCTTATCCTAAAATAAGGCTCTTGAACTGGAAGCAGAAAAGCTCAAATGTCAGTCTACAGGTAACATTCTTGGTGGGCTTCCTGGGAGAAACAAAGGTCAGACTTGGAAATAAATATGTTTAAATTTCCCACAACAAACTGAAGTGTGTCCTAATCCTTCCAACCTCAAAACTCTTCCCAGCTCTGATGGATACCCTTCCCCCCTCTATGCCCTCCCTTCCCTTGCTGGGGCCTGTCATTTGAGAACTATACCCAGGTGAGAGTTCATGGCCACTAAATCCAGCTTCACCTTCCCTCCTTACTGACCTGCCCACCAAGCCCAGGAGGACCTGACATCCTGATTGCAGCCCCCATAACAGGGCATTTAAATCAAACCTCCAAGATTATAAACCCCGCACTGGTAGCTTTGAATCTAGCTTGGGCCTCAAAACATGTCAGAAATTCAGCAGACTGCACCTCAGTAGTCATCCCCTTCACATGCTCCTAATTCAGGCAGAGCAAAAGTTTAATTTGGAAGGAAAGCTGTTGCCCAAAGGAAGAAGCATTCACATGTTTTGTTACAGTTTTAAATAATGTTTGTATAGAAAGACAGCAAGAGTTTCCTGGAAAAAAAAATGACTGCATTTCTGAGCTGTGCAGATGTCAGAGCCAGGGAGGGCTTTGCCCGTCATCCTCTCTGGGCAGTAGCTCCTTGCCAGGTATATGGAGGCCATTCTCTGAAAACTCTAGGTTCCCCTGAAAACGTTCACCCAGGTTTGGAACACTTAATAGATATTTTTTCCATATTTCTGCTCATTTAATTGGTTTTCCCCAAGAAAAATCTCAAAATCTCAGCTTTCCCAGATTGAAACTGTCCTTGCACGGGAGGTTTGTGGCCGTGATGCTCAGTAACAAGTCATTTCTATTGTTATGTCAGCTTCCCTGTGAGATTACAGTATGGCGTTCTCTGTCTGGACAATTTCCAGACTGTTCAGTGTATGCTGGTGAGCTACTTATGTTTATGAGACTTGCAAAATCTAATTTGCACAGGCAATTTCTTTCCATGCCAACTTTTAGGAAGATGACGTGAAACTATGGGAACAGTATATAGGTAGGATCTATATCAAGCCCCAGTACCTGTGTCATTATAATTCTCTGGCCCCCTTACTACACACACACACACACACACACACACACACACACACACACACACACACACACACACACGTATAACAGGGAAGTCTCACAGCTGCAAGCATATATATCATTCCTGGCCATTTTATATGACAGTATTCAAACTAGTCCCCTTGGTGAAAACAGAATAACTATTGGTCTGGTATTCAGAAAAAAAGTTAGCCTGATTTCCTGAATAAATGGCTTGAGTCAACAGGTCAAATTCAGCTTGGTGCACCATTCATTAAAAATTCTAAATAATTAGATTTTTGTATTGGTAAGTCAGCCTCTCCATCTATCTTTTCGCCTTTTTTGTCGGTAGTGCGACTTCTGCCTGTTTAGAAGCCTAGCTCAATTCCCGTTTCTTAGGGTCTTACCCTAAGATCAGTCCAGATCAATCACCGTCTTCTCCAGATTCCTACAATTTATCATCATTCCAACTGTCTTGCACAACCCACTTATGCTAGAGACTTATCTCTCCGACTCAGGTCATGTTCCTTAAAGTGGAGAATTTGTATAATACGTACAAATTCTTGCATGATCTAACACAGTAATGAGCCTACGTAGCTGGGTACATTAGTAACACTCATCAGCTGGTGATTGCGTTGACAGAACTACAGCAGCCTCGGTCAGCTCTGTGAATCCGTTTGGTGTGGTAGGTGAGAAGTGCAAACCTTCCTTCTGCATATTATCTGCAGGTGATCTTGAAGATAAACGTGTCGCTCCAGCTAACTTTAAGACGTGTATAGAAGTCTGGTAGACTGACAGTTAAAACTGAGGTGGCAGAGATCACATCATCCAACTTTCTTATTTTACAGGTTTAAATTAGGTATATGTTTTCTTGTATGATTGTTCTGTCTGTGAGTCTGATGTTCTCCGAGGCTATACTTCTCAAACCTTAGTAAGCAACAGAATCAAAAACAGCTTTTTTAAGAGTTTTCCATTGGGCAGGTCCACGCTGGGACTGGAGGATTTGCATTTCTAGTAAGCTCCCAGATAATGCCAGTGTTGCCAGTCTGTGGACCACACTTTGGGTAACACTACCACCTGCTCTTGACCCTAGGACAGGCTAGGTGGCACTCTTGGCTTCCCCAGCACCCTGGCTCTTCCTTTGCCATAGCTTATATCATACTGTATTTTACCATATTTTACATAGCTTGTTGCCCTCTTGATTCCTACCTTCTTTGATAACAGGTATCACTATTATTCATCTTTGAACCTTGTTGTCTTAACACAAAATGTACCCTTATTGTAGGTTCTCAATAAATGAAAGAGGAGGCGGCTCAATAAATTCCAATCAAATTACACTGAAGTGAGATGTACAGATACTTCATTTAATCCACATGTTGAGTTTTGCTGCCATTCGACCCCCAAAAGAAAATTCATCACTAGTAATTGTCAGAATCTGGTTCTTAAGAAATCACTCTGATTTGGACAATACACAAAAAAGATCAGTGGACCCATAACTAGCCACTCCTAACAAGGTCATTTCAAGTCCACATGACGGGCACAATGCCAGCTGTTGGGAGCACGTTAGATCACAGAGCAGTCACTGTCCTCCAGGAGCACATGGCCCAGTGAAGACAGAGCGCACAACTGAAAAGGGGACTCACTCAATACTGACTGCAGTCTTCTCAGTAAGGAACAGACTTGGGATCAAGGGCCTGAACCAAGTGGAGAATCTATAGTTTCCTGAGAGGTCATTCAGAGAGAAGGCAGCATGGACTAAAGGCCCTGGGGTATGACTGCCTGGGGCCCAGTCATGATGCCACTGCTTTCCGTGTGTGAGCTTAAGGAAGCTACTTATGATTATTTATCTCCATTTTACAGATTAAACAGTAAGGTATACTTGTGCCTCAGTGTTTAATCTGTAAAATGGAGAGAGTAAGAGACCAGTGCTGTCATCTACCAAGCACTCAATAAGGGCTGTTAGTATTATTATCACCACTATTATTTGTATTATTTGGTTTTAATCAGAGGACATCCAGTGCACCACGCAGGAGCAATCGGGAGCGCTTAGTTCTTGGAATAGTTCTCGTATGTGGCATATGCAAGGCAGTAGTGACTACAGAGAATTCAATCTGGGGGTGTGAGAGAAGGAAGATGTTCAGTGTTTACTAGGATCTCATAGTATGCCAGGAAATTCTTGTGAAACTTGGTTTTACTCTAACAATAATCAAATCTTTCCCTTTCCTATTTATCAGATTGTGTCCCATCTATTTTTATGACCTAATTTACCACTGTAAAGGTGCAAAAAAACCTCTAAATTTTAATATTATCATTAGTAACATAAACTCAGCAGGTGAGACTTATGATAGTGGGTGCTTTGTAGCAGAGAAAAATAAGAAATGTCACACTGAGAAATGAACTGAGAAAATAACATGCCAGGAGCACCATAATACAATTAATCTTTACCAGCAATAGAGTTAGTATCATACGAGATAAATCAAACCGACTAATTCTGGATGTACATACATACATTTTAGAAAAGTATTTCACTTTAGTTTCTTCTGTTTGCTGCTCTGTTTTTATTGGTTGAGGAGATTTTTCATGTGAGTACTTTTTCAGGCTATGAAAGGCGTGGACTTGAGTGCTGTAGAAGAATGGGTTACATTTTCTACATACTGAGAGAAAAACACAGCTATTTTTGAGATCAAGTATATTTTTCATTTGATTACATCTCCAGTGGCATATAGTAAAACTAAGAATACTACAACTTAACAGTTTAGATAATGAATGGAGTTTCTGCAAAGGATTTTTTTTCTCATTTTTAGATCATTTTTATTTAACGTGGCTGTCACAAAACTAGACCAAAAGAAAGTAATTTAATTGCCAGCTTGAGACCACAGTTTAAGTGTGGTGTGAACGGTGAGAGTCATTATTAAGTCATGATCCAGGCAGCAGTGATCCGCTTAGTATTTAATGGGAAACATTAAGAAATGGAAATTATTCTTTCCTATCAAAGTCTCTGTTCTTTATGTAGAATATTCTCTTTTGGGGTCTATATATGTATCATAATCCTATTTTTCAAATAAGAACTAAACAACAATATATACATGTATGTATATATGCAAATACATATATATCTTATATATATGTGAGGGGATTATATATAAACTATAAAAGGAAATATCTGAATAACAGCATTTATATCTCAGTAATAGAATTTCAGTTACTTTTTAATATTTTATATATTTTCTACAGTGAATATATATTTTTACTTGTAATGAGAAAACCAATAAAGGTTATTACTAAGAAAGTCAACTAGAAAAAATGTCTTGTAGTTTGGACAAGAAAGGAACAAGGTTATAAGCTTATGGTTTGGTCTCCAAAAAAATAAAAAGTTAATACTTAAAACATTAAAACCATTAATAATAGATACAAATGAAAAATTAACTTCCTTACCTCCTTCAGTCTACAAGGCTAAAGAAATTGTTATTTTAAAATGATACTACAATCGATGCATTTGGGGACCAAAAGGCTGTAAAATGTCCAAAGTGATTGCAGAGGTTTTTTTCACAATCCACTATATACATGATGGAGACACACATTCCTCATAGACTTCCAGCTGACTCCAGGCCCAGGGTACTGACCAAACCCTTACGATGGCCAGCCATTTTCACCCGTGAGGTCTGGCCTCTCTATATAGTAACAAATTCATTTGATGTAATATGAGACGGTCTACTATTTATATATATATAATCTTACAATTGCATCTATGTACAGAGCCCTGGGCCAGTTGCTCTGTAGAGATTATAGGTAGAGTGATCAGGTAAGTTCAGACCGTCGTCTTTGAGGGTGAAAGGCGGCACTGTTGCTACTCCTTTGGGGACAACAGGTGCACTGGGGCCATGCAAGAGAGAGTCCAGAAAGGAGTATTCCCAGCCTGAGTGCCACTGTAGACATAACCAAATGAAACAACACACCTGATCTCAAAAATAGCTGTGTGTTCCTCTTCAGTATGTAGAAAATGTAACCCACACTGCTGTAGCTAATCAAGTTCACAGCCTTCGCAGCCTAAAAAACTACCAATGTGAAAAATCTCCTGAGGCTTCCCTTGTGCAGACCTTGACCACTGAAGGCTGCTGGAAAAGGGCCCAGGTGTTGAGAACCCATGACCCTCAGCTTTTGTAAGACCTCAGCTCCAGTATTTTAAAGTGTTGAGGCAATACTTCTAATTCTTCACGATCTCTGATTCTGGTATCATTGTTCTGCTAGCTGTGTAGACTTGACTTGTTTAAATGATTTTAACTTGCCTTTCGCTGCTTCACACAGAATCTTTCCCTTCTTTCTTCATAAAGGCTTCCGTTTCCACTTTTTTTCTCTCTTCCTGTCACCTCTAAGGTTCCAACTTATTGCCGCATCCTTGGGGTATGGCTGGAGAAGCATCAGGAGCCTCCTTGCCTGAGCCTCTCCACCTGCCCAGCCAATTCTGCATGTAGCCCAACCACAGTCTTTGGAGTGCGACGTTGACCTTGGCTCTCCCTACCCACATCCTTCAAATCAAGAGAGCATGGGTACCACCTCTTCTTCTTCATTGGCTCAGGCACCATTCCTTTGAAATCCCTCCCCATTGCACAGACTGTGGTTAAAAGTCACACTAAAGAAGTCTGTCACCACAACAACAGCAGCCAGCCAGCCTCCTCAGTCTCTGCAAATGCTGCTCCTTGGCCAGGCCCTGGTGGCCTCCTGCCCTGCTCCTCTTCCCTTTCATGTCTGTGCAGGAACCACAGCTCACCAGGCCTGCCTGGAGCCTTGCTGGTTCCTGAATGAGCTGGGACTAGGCAGCCCTCAGGAGGGGTTTGGTCACAGAGCTCCACAGGCACTCAAGATACATGCAACCAGCAACCTAGTGCAGTAGTTAGGGCTCTGGAGCGAGACAGCATTGGTTCAGATCCTGAGGCTGCTTCTTACTAGTTGTGTCACCTTAGGCAAGTCATTAGCCTCATTATTCCTCATTTTCTTAACTTGTAAAATGAAAATCTAATAGCCTGATCTTGAGCGCTTCTGACAGTTAAGTGAATTCATATTTGTCAACTGCTTGTAACACTTCCTGCATATAATAAGTACTGTACAGGTGTTTGTTACATAATTATAACCAAAGGTGACCTGGAAAGAAGGCCACCAGGAGAAATGCTGTATCTGGATATCTCTGGCACCTAAATCACACTGAGTCTTCATTTATCTTTAAAGGGTCCTTCGTGTGACCTGTAACTAGTTCTCGCCTATTTGAATATTTGCAATTTGAAATACTAGAAAACACCTTTCTTGGAGTTGTCCAAAAACATAATACATGCGCTCCTGATCCAGCAATTGAACCCCAATGAGGTGGAACAGCTCAGCCTGTAAAATATGGTCACATCATGATGAACTTGGAGCCCTACACATCTGCCTTCAGATTGTCTCTGATACTGAAAACTGTTGGGCCTCTGAGGCTTCCCTTGTCGAGACCTTGACCATCAAAGCCTGCTGAAAAAGGGCAGAGACGGTGAAAGCCCATGACCCTTGGGATGGGCAGTGCCAACCCTTCCCAACTGATTAGATCAGCAAGGCCTTGGAACTTCTGCCCCACGGGAAATTACCGAGACCCTGTTCACTCTTTAGGGATGGATGCATTCTTACGTTCCTGTAAGAAACCATAAAAAATTCTAGGCTGGGTACACCGGCTCATACCTGCAATCCCAGAACTTTGGGAGGCCAAGACGGGCAGATCACTTGAGGTCAAGTGTTTGAAACCAGCCTGACCAACATGGTGAAACCCCATCTCTACTAAAAATACAGAATTAGCTGGGCATGGTGGTGTGTGCCTGTAATTCCAGCTACAGCGAGCCAAGATTGTGCCACTGCACTCCAGTCTGGGTAACAGAGCAAGACTCCATCTCAAAAAAAATTCTGAAGCTTAGTCACACATTCTCATCAATCCGTTCCTCATCTATCTGGTTTTTGTTTTTCTCACTCTGCTTCCTCTTTCCTCTCTAATTCTTATTGGCATCAGAAATATAGGATAAGTGTATATTGTCTGTACCAAGCTGGCTACTCTAATCTGATGGGAAGGTCCAAGTCAAGGGAAAGGGCACAGAGCAGGCATGGAATCGGGGAGCAGGAAGACACTGTTTAGGTCATCTGCTTCGGTCCTGCTTTGTACAAAGAGCAAAAGTGAAACAAAGGAACACAGAAGTCAGTGGCAAATAGAATCTGTCTCTTCTATGTCCAAGTCGTCATGTTTTCAATATTCCAGGCCATTGTTTGTGGGTCATTCCTTCACTTAGCCACTGGGCACTTGGTATGTGATAGTCTCTGGCTCATAAAGGAAAGTATGAGGGGTATCTCCATTCTCCTTCCTCCCCCAGCCACAGTTCTAATCGTCTGAGGAATAGTTTGAAGGTTATTGGCGAATGGCACATCATTTGATGGATTGCTTTTGACACTTTGCAAAAATGTGAGTAAAGCATAAGAATGTAGCTGATAGACATCTTGACAATTATCTGCAGGGCCCCAGATTCATGAAGTGTGATGTTTAAGAGTAGGGCCTATGAGCAATTAGCAGAATTGAGCCAACAGCAGAAGAAGCTCATGGAACAAGAGGGCAGAGAAGAAAAGCGAGCCTGCGGTATGCTGCTGGCAGAGTGGGAGGTGACATGGTGAATCGCTACAACATAGGTCTTGTTGACTGTCCCACTCACCTTGCACTAGCAGCTGTGGTGACCACCAGGCCTTGGAGGGCCATAGGGGAAGTCGCAGGGCGACGGTTTCTCTATTAGGGGGTGAGTGGCGTCACTCAATGTGTTACTTAAGTATTCAGCGACTGGCTACCCTTACATGTAGCTCTTCAAAGCAACAGCTGTATGTCATTGGTTTCTTTTCTTGCTTTTTTAATTATAAGGATAATAACAACAGCATTGACACAGAAAAATAGAAAATATCCGCCGTCTGAACACAACTGCAGTTATCATTTTGACATAAATATTTTCGTATAATTTTAGTCAAAGTCTTATACAGAATCTTTCACGGATTCAGTACCCCAAGTATATATCACCACTTGTTCTGTATCCAGTCGATCATGTGAATCATAAAAGTGAGTAATGGTTATAATGATGATGCCACAGTATGCTCCTAGAAATTTACAGTTTTGAAGGCACTGTCTCACTTATATTTGGTCCTCACAGCAACCGTGGGGAAGAGGCATAAGGTATTATCCATGTTTTCTTATTAAAGAAAGTTAAGCCTTAAAGAAATGCTCTTCCTAAAGTTATCTAGTATGTAAATAATGGTGACAGAATGAGAACACGGCGTCCATTCGGCCATTCTGCTTCACTTGCTTAGATGTGATTACTGTCTAAAGAAGGCAGTGGTTTTGTGGAGGAAACAAGCAGGTGAAATGTGGTTTTTTTACCCACATGTGTAAGTGATGAACTGCCATATAAGTGGCATAGGAAATGTGTGCAGATAAGGAAGCCTTGCAAGTGGCCTGAAACAGATGCCTCTGAGAGATACGGGACTTGTGCTGTGTGTAAAATATAAGTAGGACGTGGTGAGGCAAGGAGAGGAGAAGGCTTTCTAAGAGCATTTCTGGACATCGAATAGAAAGAAGATAGGCTAGTTTGACGGGAGTAAGCCCGAAATCCCAGGCAGTAGCATCTGACTTTGTCCTATAGGCTGTCAGAAAGCATCTGAAGTTTTAAATCACAGATAGATGAGAAAAAGTCACAGGTTAGAAAACTGACGTGGTGGTATTATGTAAGATAGAGTGGAAGAGCAAGAGTCTAGAGGCAGAGACAAAGTAGGAGGTTCTTGCAGCGGTCAAAGTGATCAGAGTGTGAAATCAGCCGGGAACAGTGGCTCATGCCTGTAATCCCAGTGCTTTAGGAAGCTGAGGCAAGAGGACTGCTTCAGCCCAGGAGTTCAAGACCAGCCTGCTCAACATAGTGAGACCGCATCTCTAAAACAAAGTATGAACGAGTAGATCTGAGAGTAAAGCACCAGGAGTGCAAATGGGAACACAACATGAGAGATATCTCACAGACACTTGATGGAATTTGGATTTAAGGATGTCTTAAAAGCACTTAGGGGATAGTAGAGAATGAATCAAAGATAAAATGAGGGTTTGAGCGCTGGCAAGTGGAAGAATGATGCTGGCATTAATAAAAACAGAAAAGTTAAAAGAGGATGCAGTTTGATGAATGAGATGAACTGGGTTTTAGACATAAAATTATAGAATTTTAGAAAACTACATCAGGAAGGACCTGGACTCAGATGTTTCTTTTTTGGTAGGGGGTGGAGGGGATATAAAGACTTTTCTTTTTTTTCTTCTTTCCTTTTTTTTTTTTTTTTTAAGTTGGAGTGTTGTTCTGTTGCCCAGGCTGGAGTGCACTGGCACGAATTCAGCTCACTGCAAACTCTGCCTTCCTGGTTCAAGCAATTCTTCTGCCTCAGCCTCCCAAATACTAGATTATAGATGTGTACCACCACGCCCAGTTAATTTTTGTATTTTTTAAAATTATACTTGAAGTTTTGGAGTACATGTGCAGAATGTGCAGGTTTGTTACATAGGTATACACGTGCCTTGATGGTTTGCTGCATCCATCAACCTATCATCTACATAAGGTATTTCTCCTAGTGCTGTCCCACCCCTAGCCCTCCACCCCCAGACAGGCCCCAGTGTGTGATGTTCCCTTCACTATGTCCATGTGTTCTCATTGTTCAGCTCTCACTTATGAATGAGAACATGCGGTATTTGGTTTTCTGTTCTGTCAGTTTGCTGAGAATGGTGGTTTCCAGTTTTATCCATGTCCCTGCAAAGGACACGAACTCATCCTTTTTATGGCTGCATAGTATTCCATGCTATAAATGTGCCACATTTTCTTTATCCAGTCTATCATTGATTTGGGTTAGTTCCACGTCTGCTATTGTGAACAGTACCACAATGAACATACATGTGCATGTGTCTTTATAACAGAATGATTTATAATCCTTTGGGTATATACCCAGTAATGGGATTGCTGGGTTAAATTGTATTGCTAGTTCTAGCTCCTTGAGGAATCTGTCTTCCGCAAATGATTGAACTAATTTAGATTCCCACCAACAGTATAAAAGTGTTCCTATTTCTCCATATCCTCTCCAGCATCTGTTGTCTGCTGACTTTTCAATGGTCACCATTCTAACTGGTGTGAGATGCTATCTCACTGTGTTATTCAGTTGCATTTTTCTAATAACCAGTGATGATGAGCTTTTTTTTCATGTTTGTTGGCTGCATAAATGTCTTCCTTTGAGAAGTGTCTGTTCTTATCCTTCACCCAATTTTTGATGGGGTTGTTTTTTCTTGAAGATTTGTTTAAGTTCCTTGTAGATTCTAGATATTAGCCCTTTGTCAGATGGGTAGATTGCAAACATTTTCTCCCATTCTGTAGGTTGCCTGTTCATTCCAATGAGAGTTTCTTTTGCTCATTGGTTTAATTAGATCCTATGTGTCTATTTTGGCTTTTGTTGCCATTGGTTTTGGTGTTTTAGTCATGAAGTCCTTGCACATGAAGTCCTGTGTCCTGAATGGTATTGCCTATGTTTTCTTCTAGGGTTTTTATGGTTTTAGGTCTTATGTTTAAATCTTTAATCCACCTTGAGTTAATTTTTGTACAAGGTGTAAGAAAGGGATCCAGTTTCAGTTTTCTGCATATGGCTAGCCAGTTTTCCAAGCACCATTTATTAAATAGGGAATCCCTTCTCCGTTGCTTGTTTTTGTCAGGTTTGTCAAAGATCACATGGTTGTAGATGTGGCCTTATTTTTAAGACCTCTGTTCTGTTCTATTGGTCTATATCTTTGTTGTGGTACCAATAGCATGCTGTTTTGATTACTGTAGCCTTGTAGTATAGCTTGAAGTCTGATAGCATGATGTCTCCAGCTTTGTTTTCTGTTTTTTGTTTTCTGTTTTCTGTTTGTTTGTTTTGCATGGAAAACAAAAAGCCTATGCAGGCTCTTTTTTGGTTCCGTATGAAGTTTATGGTGGTTTTCTCCAATTCTGTGAAGAAAGTTAATGGTAGCTTGATGGGGATAGCATTGAATCTATAAATTACTTTGGGCAGTATTGCCATTTACATGATATTGATTCTTCCTAACCATGAGTATGGAATGTTTTTCCATCTGTTTGTGTCCTCTCTTATTTCCTTGAGCAGTGGTTTGTAGTTCCCTTGAAGAGGTCCTTCACATCCCTTGTTAGTTGTATTCCTAGGTATTTTATTCTCTTTGTAGCAATTGTGAATGGGAGTTCACTCATGATTTGACTTTCTGTTTGTCTGTTATTGGTGTATAGGAATGCTTGTGATTCTTGCACATTGATTTTGTTGATCTTTGCATATCAATCCTGAGACTTTGCTGAAATTGCTTATCAGCTTAAGGAGATTTGGGGCTGAGAAAATGGCGTCTTCTAAATATACAATCATGTTATCTGCAAATAGAGACAAATTGACTTCTCTTCTCCTAATTGAATACATTTATTTCTTTTTCTTGCCTGGTTGCCCTGGCCAGAACATCCAATACTGTTTTGAATAGGAGTGGTGAGAGAGGGCATCCTTGTCTTATGCTGGTGTTCAAAGGGAATGCTTCCAGTTTTTGTCCATTCAGTATGATATTGGCTGTGGGTTTGTCATAAATAGCTCTTATTATTTTGAAATATGTTCCATCAATACCTAGTTTACTGAGAGTTTTTACCATAGAGGGCTGCTGAATTTTGTCGAAGGCCTTCTCTGCATATCTTGAAATAATCATGTGGTTTTTGTCTTTGGTTCTGTTTATGTGATGGATTACGTTTATTGATTTGCATAGGTCGAACCAGCCTTGCATCCCATGGATGAAGCTGACTTGATCATAATGGATAAGCTTTTTGATGTGCTGCTGGATTCAGTTTCCCAATATTTTATTGAGGATTTTTGCATTCATATTCATCAGAGATATTGGCCTGAAATTTTCTTTTCTTAGTTGTGTCTCTGCCAGATTTTGCTATCAGGATGAGGTTGGCCTCATAAAATGAGTTAAGGAAGATTCCCTCTTTTTCTGTTTGGAATGGTTTCAGAAGGAATGGTACCAGCTCCTCTTTGTACCTCTGGTAGAATTCAGCTGTGAACCTGCCTAGTCCTGGACTTTTTTTGCTTGGTAGGCTATTAATTACTGCCTCAATTTCAGATGTTGTTATTGGTCTATTTAGGGATTTGACTTCTTCCCAGTTTAGTCTTGGGAGGGCATAAGGGTCCAGGAATTTATCCATTTGTTCTACATTTTCTGGTTTATTTGCATAGAGGTATTTGTAGTATTTTCTGATGGTAGTTTGTATTTCTGTGGGGTCAGTGGTGATGTCCCCTTTATCATTTTTTATTGCATCTATTTGATTCTTCACTATTTCTTCTTTGTTATCTCTTTTGTTGATCTTTTCAAAAAACCAACTCCTGGATTCATTGATTTTTTGAAGGGTTTTTCATGTCTCTATCTCCTTCAGTTCCATTCTGATCTTATTTATTTCTTGTCTTCTGCTAGCTTTTCAATTTGTTTGTTCTTGCTCCTCTGGTTCTTTTAATTGTGACATTAGGGCGTCAATTTTAGATCTTTCCTCGTTTCTCTTGAGGGCATTTAGTGCTATAAATTTCCCTCTACACACTGCTGTAAATGTGTCCCAGAGATTCTGGTACACTTTTTCTTCATTCTCATTGGTTTCAAAGAACATCTTTATTACTGCCTTCATTTCATTATTTATCCAGGTGCCAATCAGGAGCATGTTGTTCAGTTTCCAAGTGGTTGTGTGGTTTTGAGTGGGTTTCTTAATCCTGAGTTCTAATTTGATTGCACTGTGATCAAGAGACTATTTGTTAGGATTTCTGATCTTTTGCATTTGCTGAAGAGTGTTTTACTTCCAATATGTGATCTATTTTAGAATAAGTACAGTGTGGTGCTGCGAAGAATGTATAGTCTGTGGATTTGGGGTGGAGAGTTCTATAGTGTCTGTTAGGTCCACTTGGTCCAGATCTGCACTCAAGTACTGAATATCCTTCTGTGACGAAGCTACCAGAGTAGCCTCTTCTTTACATTCGGTGGGCCAGCAGAGGGAACAAAAAAGCCCCAGTGAAGACTAAACAAGAATTTAGGAGGAAAAAGACCAAGACCTCCTGTGTAGAGAAGTGAGGCATTTCAAATATTACATGGTAAGAGGACTGAGAAAATAATCATTTGGCAAGAAGAAGGTCACTGGAAATATTTCAGAGTAGATTTGTTGGAGTGACTAATGAAAAAGCTGAGATTTCAGATGATAAGGCAGTAGACACAGGTAGACAACATGTATCCAAGAAGATTTGCACAGAAAGAAAACAACCCTAAAGATAAGGACACCACAGGAATAATTCAGTGAAAACAATAACGAGAGGGTTTTATAAGCCAGGGAAGCCATTTTCTTGGTCCTTACGGGCTTGGGTAGGTGGAGAGAAACAAAAGTAAAACAACAAAGCACTATTCTAACTCAATAGACTGCTGAAAAAGAGCTCATCTAAATGATAAATTACTTTGATCATTTCTCAAAGTAACTGATGAGGACTCTTAGAAGGGAAATTTCTGCCTTCAAGTAGCTAACTCTTAAAGAAACCTTTTAAAAAGTCTGTGATATCTAGATTCCAGTTATTGAAAACCTCTTCTCTAACCCTTTAATGATTCCTTCTAAGTATCACAGAAATTAGAGTTAAAGGTAGACTGAGAAAAGATTTATTAGGTAATCTCCAATCTCATGTCAAGTGCATAATTGTTACCTGCAGTGCATTTTCTACTCTGGTGTGCTTTTACTGTGTTCTTGCCACTTCCTTTGGGAGTCCACTTCATAATCCAATAGATCTCACTGGAAGGAGGAAACTTGATTTCCATCCTACTGTTCCCTTCCCGCTGCGTACTTTCTGTAGCACTAACCATTTACACTTAGTAACCTTCCTCACCTCCCGCTCCATCCCCACTCACTCACTTCTCCTTTGTAATCACTAGGCATCTGGAACCTCTTTTCTGGAATATCTAGTAGACTCATCATTCTTCTGGACATGTTGTATCTATCAGGCTAAAGGATTTTAAGGTGATAGAAGGATAAAGGGTCTTCATAATTTTATGTTTCTAATGATAAAACTTTCTCATTCTGATAAGATCCTTTCCATTCTCTAGAGATTTGGGGTGGAGACAGCAATAAGGACTATGAACCTTTTAAGAAAGGAGCAAAACCATGCATAATTTATGATTCAATGTCCCTATAATATGTGTTCCCCAATTACTAAAAAGATAAGTTGGAGTGTCCTATGTAAATAATATGAAATCCAACTGAGAGATTGTTCCCAGAAGAATTTTGGCTTCACCAGACTTACCCTCATGGATCTTGTAACTTGAGCATCTCTGTAGAGGGTCCCAGAGGATGCCAGCACATGCAGTGGTTTGTGTCACAAAATAGAAACACTGAGCTTAGGAATCTATCTTTTTTATATCAACTGTAAGCAAGCCTGCTCTTTGTCCCACAAGGAAACATCAAGATTGCCTGCTACTAACAAAACCTGAGAAAGGCCCCATAAAAAGAGCTGTCAGAGCCTCACTTCTAAGTTCAGAAACATGCACATCCTACTTCCTCTAAAATATTTTGACAAGATGCTATAGAAACCATAAGTTCAGCATTTCCTAAACTGAACACACGGTCTTCTCGCTGACTAGCTCCCTTCTCTATTTTCCTGTTCACTGAGGCACCTACTCATTCTCAATGTTTTCATCATCCACCAGGTCACCAGATTTTTTTTTTAGTTCCATCTCTTAAATGCTGTTGGCACTCTGCATACCATTGTTTTTGGTTTTGACTGCCATCATCAAAAAGCAAAAGTGGATACATTTTTGCAGTAGGCTGACTCCAGTTTCATTTTCCTCTAAACCAATGTTCGAAAATGCAGAGCACAAAACTCTTCACTTGTTAAGCCTTCCAGATAAAATCTACACTTCTTACCATGATCTACCTACTTCTCCAGCTTCATCTACTCATATTTCTTGCTTTTAGACCTTTTATAAGAATTGCTTGCGGTCCCTGGGTAAGCTTGCACTTCTGATCACTTTGAATGCCATATCCTTAAAAACTTAGAATTCCTTGGCATATAGTAGGCATGTGATGTATGTATATAGCATAAATATTTACTCAGTGGCTGAAAGTAAAAACAGGCTTAGCTTAAATGCAACAAGGAATTGGTTTGGGAATTCTCTCTGTGTATTCCCTTCACCTTCAACAATCATGATGATGGAACTCTTTTGACAAATGTGATCATTTAGATTTCTAGACAATAAATAAAAACAGAGAGTAGAGCTGTTGCTTATATCCACTTTGTAGACTACCCCAAACTTGTAGATTATCAATAATTGTCATTTTCTTATTCAACTGAACAATACCAACAGATCAAATTAACCTTATTTTTCTAAGAAATCCATGATTAGTGAGTCATTAAAAAACTCTCCTTTTTGAATAGTTGGAAAAGGTAAAACCACAACATATATAATGTGGCTGTCTAAAATCGCTATCATGTCTTCTATCCCTTGAAATACAACTATATTAACTTTAAAAGCATTCACCCATCTAATGAGCTCTGTGACTTTGTCAGCAAGAGCCTGAGCTTATACCAGGCCCAAGGCAGGCTTAAGATCCAGAGCTTAGTCAGTAGTGACTCTTTTTACTGGTCATAAGTTGGTCCACCTCACTCAATGCTATAGACTATTTAATGGGCTTGGACACACCCTTGACTCTAATGGAAATGATGGTTTCCCTTGGAGATTCTTGAGGCCAGTTTATTGTAAGATGCGAGCATTCCTTGGAACCTGCCTGATCAGCTTCAATGATCCTGTACCACTTCTAGCACAGTTCTTCTCCCTCTAGAGGAGTCAGAAAAACAGCTCTATCTCCAACCTGGGGAAAACTCACAGATGTCCCCCAAAGCTGGGGTGTCTGCCAAGCCTCTGGTCTCCGTTAAGCCCAGGCCTGCTCTACTGCTGTGGGAGCCACATGGAGATGTGTCCACTCTAGTCACTGGCCATGACTGCATAAGAGCACACCATTTGTAGTCAGCAGAGCACAAACTCCAGTATCCAGTCTCAAGAAGTACTTCCAAAGAGTGGTGATCCTAAAACTCTTATCTTTCCATACTCATTTTCCCAACCCTATCTGGCTCCTAGTAGACGTTGTTTTTCAGCAGCATTTCTTTGAGCCTTACTCAGAGTCCCCCTTTCTATGTGATTCCACTTTTGGACCTGGGGAGAGAACAGCATTCTCAGGTGGTCTGTCTTTTCTGCCCTTGCCTTTCTCTACTGGCTCCCGACCTCAGCCTACCCTCTACAGTCCGTTTCCCTCAATAAACCTGGATCTCCAACTGTGTGATGGCCCCAGGACACCACTGTCTTGGCAATTAACGGGGGCCTGTTATCTGCTAAACTCATACTGAGTAGTTTCATTCGGCCCCAGTTATCATCCAGGCTGTGAACAGATCACCCTCTATTGGAAATATTATTTCCACTCAGCTCCAGGGTTCATTTTTTGTGTGTTTTTAATGATACAATCATTATCCTAGTTAATGTTCTCCTAGCCTCTTTCTTCTACACCTCTTGGGAGATCTTTACAGAGCCTCAGCCTGCATCTTCTCAGCCATGTTCACCTCCCAGGCCCAGAAGTCCAGTGCCATGTCCCAGTGGGACCTATTTGTCCTTAGGACATATCACTAATAGAACTCAGCAGGCCCATTGACCCCACTACCCCAGAAAGATGATGTGTACACACGCAGACCTACTCTGCTCCCATCGAGACAGCCTAATCAGAAAGTACTAAATGTTATTTTATTATAGAAGGAACTTCTATTTCCTTTCCTGTAATTTCTCTTTATAAATGTTCTAATCCCATCTACATAAGCGTTTTGATTTGTTCTCTTTTAAAATTCTTCATTGTGTTTCAATTGAGGCTGACTCCCAAGATCCTGTGTCTGATTTGTAAGAGCGTCTTTCATCTCTAGTAACCTTTGACGACACTAGCTGGCTCCGGACTTAGCTTAGACCACTCCCCAATCTCCTCCTGACTCCTGTCCTTACTGGAACGTTCCTGCCATCACCTGAGGCCTGGAATACCCTCTAGCCAACCAAGTTCTTCCCTGCGATGTATCATCGCGTCACTGTGCCTTTCTCAGTCCTTTACTTTGCCCTTTTTCACTTCTCCTTCAGTCTTCATCACTTGGTCTTCAGCAAGTAAGTGACCTTAAGAGGAGCCTCCAAAATGCTCATCAGATATTAGCAACTGCAGTTTCTCAGTTGAGCCTTCTTTCCTGGCAATTTCTAATTAACCCTGGATTACAAAGTAGTAGCTCATAAGTTAAATTAAGCTCAGATCTGTTTGACTGGGATGCGCTGAGTTTATTTTTCTTATTTGAATGCCTTCAGGGGTGGCCTTCACCGTTGCAGGCTCAGCATGCTCCCAACACTTCGTATATTCTTGGATCTGAGCAGTGTTGTTCATATGTACTAAGTAGATAAATATCTCTCCACTGCCAGTCCTGGGAACACCCGTCAACCCATTTGCTCAAACCTTCTGAATTCTTCTTTGTCCATTCGGCTCTCCCTACCTGTCCTCTATCATTCCTGCAGGTTCCCTGCTACTACTCAATATATGAGTCCTTCTTTGGAACCATCTTTCAATGAGCAACTTTCCTCCCATTAAGACTCAGTGATTCTACTATCCCATGTATGCAGGTCATATATGCAGATCATTACATTGACTTTCCATCAAATCACTCTCCATTTTGAGTCCTAATATCAGAAGTCTAGGAGGGTATGAGTTAAATCTTCATCTCTGTTAAAAGACCACAGAAAGAACTAACAGTAGTCCAGCCTCGATGTTTCAGGTGCTATTGGCTTGTTGTACAACTCTTCATTTTTAGTTTTCAAACTTAAAAACACTTCTAACAGTTCTGTCTTAGCTCTCCAATAGGCCCTGTCTCTCCACACACTCACACACCTTACTAGCATATCCTGTATGCTTTCCCAAAGATTTTTCATTTTTGAAATAAAACACATTAAAGTAGCTATAGTCAAATAGAGTTTTAGTGGTTAGAGTTTAATCAAAATATGGACAGAAATCTAAGATAATTTGTGCCAAATTTGCCACTTATGCAGATAATTACATGGCATGCTGGGAACAGTATCTAGGAGCCTAACTTTACAGAGTTACTTTTCTACTATTGGGCAAATAGAGCAATTGTATGAAAGATTGGATCTTTAGTTATAAATAGAAGTGATGACCTCATTTATAGAGTTTAAGAGATCTGGTGTTTTTATTGACATGCACAGAATCTACATAAACCCATGAATGGTGTTTGGTTTTTAACTTTATAGGAAATCAATGTGTTGACTGTTGCATTGGTCAATCAAGACCGAGAGAACAATATTGAGAAAAGAAACCAAGGCTTAAAATCAGAGAAAGAAGCTCTGCTAATAGGTAAGGAAATTCTGTTGTCTTCATCTTTCTCTTAAATAATTATTAGGTAATTAACTTAATATTTTAGTGATTCACCTCCAACTTATTAATTTAAACAGCATTGCCTTCTGGTCAGAGGTGAGATTAATTTCATCAGACTATATTACATACATTTCAAATTAGTAGCATAGAAACTAATGGGGGTATTGCTTTTCTGTAACTGTGTATTTAACTGTCAGACATAAAACTGAGTTCAAGAAGACATTAACTTGCATTTCACATGTCACAAATTTGGATTTCTAAGTTTGGGCATGCCACTTCTAACTAGAGGCCAGGTTGCATCTAGTTCCAAACCAAGCCACACCCCCAGGCTCAAGAGCAGCTTTGAACCCTGAAATTAAACTCCAAGCCCCTTAGCAGAGGCCACATCGTAAAGTCAGCCCCAAGGCTAGACCTGCAATGCTTGGAAATAGGGGCAGGCAGGGTACTGGTGCTAGTCTAATCCAGGACACTCAGCTCCAGGCGTCTCTGTCCAAGTTTGGATCCTTTCATCCAGGATGAACAAAAGAAGCATCCTCAGTGGATCCAGATATCATACTTACTTTCACAAGAAAGAGTTCTTGAGGATGTGCTGGCAGTGTGCCTGGAAGCCCATCTTAGACACATATATGTTTAAGGCTGTCTTTGAATCCCTCAGATTCAGAGGAAGGGAAGCCACCACCCTTATGCTGTGATGCACGGCACTGATTCAAGCTGCACCTTGGCACTGGACCCCAGTGTGGAGTTGCAAGTTGAGACTGGCTTCTTGGTGGCACGGTTAAGAGTGAAGAATGAGGCGACTATACATGCAAAACAAATTGTTATCCTATAGTTCATTATCTGGCAGAAGCAGTCGCATTTTCTTTTTCTTTTTTTTTTTTTTTTTTTTTGAGACAGGGTCTCACTCTGTCATGTAGACTGGTGTGCAGTGGCGTGATCTCAGTTCACTGCAACCTCTGCCTCCTGGGTTCAAGTAATTCTCCTGCCTCAGCCTCCCTAGAAGCTGGGATTACAGGTGTGCACCACCACACCCAACTAATTTTGTATTTTTAGTAGAGACAGGGTTTCACCATGTTGGCCAGGCTGGTCTCGAACTCCTGACCTCAGGTGATCCAACCACCTTGGCTTCCCAAAGTGCTGGGATTACATGCGTGAACCACCGCGCCCAGCCCTGGTTGCATTTTCTGAATACTGCATATGCTCACCTAAAAATGACAGGTACACCAGGGCCTAGAGAAGCTGGCACATGAGGAATTAAATTCAAAAGATAGTCCAGAGTCCATCCATCATATATAGATTTTTCAACTACAGGCTTATTGAATATGACATCAACTTAGAGATACTCCAAGGAAAACCAATTATTTTTTTTTGCTCTGATGATATACAGCTGTAATAACATGCCATGCATGAGTCTCGGAAGACGTGCTGAAGTGCTATCAGTTCCAGGAACCCAAAATGAACCCATATGTAGTTGGTAACTGGATTTTTCTTCTATTGGCAAACATGTCCAACTCTGACAACTGTTTCTCTGTCACTCAGTGTGGCCAAAGTGTGATTTTCCCTCTAATGCTTTTATGGTATGAACAAAGCGAATAGTGATCTGCAGCCAACTTTTCCCTCTTTAAGAATAATTCTGTCCATTTGAAGGTTAAAAAAATGGGAACCGATCTCTATTTTCATTATTTTTTCCCTTTACTAGCAATTGCTTCCCCTTTATTTTATGTTTTAATTTGGAGAGCACAGTTCATTTTCAATGTTTTCCAAGTAGCTATTAGGTTTTATTTATATATGTACACACATATATTTACATTTTTAGTCAGCTACTTCAAATATTTGTAAATAATACGCTTTACATGCAGCACGTTAATGGGAATAGGTAGGAAGATCACATTTATAACATGCTATGCCTGCTGATGTCTTTGGCATCACAAAAAAATTATAAAATTAATTCAAGTGTCTTAGTAAGAAAAATATTAGTGAGGATCTTCAGTAAAAAGCATACACAACCAACTGTAAATTTTCTAAGACATTTCCCTGCACTGTTGGTCTTTTGAACTAGTTTTATATTAGCATTTGAAGTTAGGGCAAAGGAGAAACGGGGTGACACTTACTTTGAATCAATATATAAGAATATTTAGGTGTAAGGGAGGCCAGGGACTTCAATGTTTGATTAAAATAAACAGGAATTTAACTTTCCCTTCAGTTATCCATTATCTTGCTCCCTTTCTCCATATTTTATTCTTCTTAATGATATTTTGACAACAGATGTCACTTCCTGGCCAAACCCATATCTAAAACACCTATATATAGGTAGTAGAAATATATATATATATATATTTTCTACTCTTTTGTAACCAAAGAGAGAACGATCCTCTAAAAGAATGCCACAATGGGGAACAGTTTCCAAGAGCAGCAGAATGGATCCTGCCAAAGGCTGCAGTTGCTTCCTGCCACTAAATGATCCAATCTGCTAATTGAGTTTGGTCATTCATACTCTGTAGATACCTGAATGTTGGGTCCATAAACATCTCCCCTGAAGCTTCTAGAATCTGGATATAAATTGTGATGGGGACAAAACTGCTCTGGACCAGAATAAAGAGAAAAAGGATTTCCTGGTGCTGGGGCTACATTTCTCCCAGGAATTGTCATATGTTGGATGATTTTAGGAGCCCTCTGGCCTTCTGGTACATCTGGAGCAGTCATAAATACTCTGCAGTTCCCCTGAAATCTTCCCTTGGAATAATTAAATCAGTAGAGGGGACACAATAGTCATGCTCTAAGCCAGCCTAGAAGGAGAAAATCTCCCACAACTTGGAAATATTAGTTGGCAAAATCTTCATCACATCTGCATGCTTATAGTGTACGCTATATGCCAACATAGTCATATGATCAATGCCCTCTTGGGGCACATAAATGTTATATAAGAAATGCACACCGGCACAAAGCATTCCCTGGAAGAGAAAGGAAGTGAGGAAAAAACCTCTTCAAATGGATTCCATCTACAGAGAGAAAAAAACTGAGGCTGGAACTTTCTAAGCAATGGTAATTATTTGTGACACTGATTCATCTGGGCAAAAGTCTATGTTCTGTCCAGACATTCTCATGACCACTTTATAAAACCAGAATCTTTGTTTCAGGGCATTTAAGTTGGTACTTAGTAGAGAGGATCCATGGGATTTTATTAACGTGAAATTTTGCAGACCTGGATCCTGAGTATTTTTAGAGTTCGACCATTCTGACAAACTTTTTTCTTGACAATTAATGGGTCTTCCAACTCAACTAAAGAAGATAGGTTCCTAGAAAATACTTTATTATTGTGATTTCTGGGTTATTTTATAATCAGTTATTCTAAAGACAAGTTGACATATAATTGGACCTTAGAGAATTCTGTTTTTATGGGGGCATTGCAGGGTAGCATTTTATGTTTCATAACGCTATAGTAACCAAACATAAGGTCAGCTTGACATTGAGCAGTGTCTCTGCCAGAACTCCTAGTTCATTTCGCATATGGCCCACATGTTGGCTTGGCATGCACTGAAGTTGTTTGGGGTAGAGTGAGTCATTACTTTTGATTTGGGGCCAAAGTTTTGGAGCTGTGTTTGGCTGGAGATTGTTATGAAGGAAAAATGGATCAAGCTTTTCTATTAATGAGCTAATAGTTCTGATAACTCTGGGTCCATCTCACTCTGTCTTCTCTTGCTATAATAATAACACAGTAGATTTCAATCCCAGCAGCTCTGATTGGCACCCTGGTGACGCTCGTCATTGTAAATACTACCCAGATGTAGCCAAAAAACTTCTTCACAACTTTTCAGTATTTGCAAAGCAGCTTTTCTCTAAAACCTCCATGGCCCCCTGAGAACTATCCTCAGGTTGACAATGATTAGGCAAACTTCATTACATATCCTGAGGCCTCTGCACATCAGGCCGTATACATCATTTCCATCACAGTCTCCACCTCACAGGTGCACACAACCAGACTAGACAGGTTGTGTCTTCATCCTCCTAACATGAGTATGAAGAAACAGCTGAGTGTAATATGGAAAAATGTTTTTAAAGAGGATTAAGCCATAACTTTTTGATGATTTCAGTGAATAAAGTTGAGGCCATATTTAGGCTGTACCTGAGAAAAGTAATCTTGGGAATATGTTCCTCTCTGAAAGCTGCTGACCATAAAGAATGAGTCATTGACCTCAATCTTGTTTCCAAGGCACAAATGTCCATATCAATAAATCAACAAACATTTGTCAAGAGCCTAAAATAAGAATAATCAGATTTCATTGTGGAAAAGAATTATCTAGGCAGACTATGTAAATGGCAGAATCTTTAGCCTCACACACAGGTGTGGTGGCTCATGCCTATAATCCTAGCACCTTGGGAGGCTGAGGCAGGAGGATCACTTAAGCTCAGGAGTTCGAGGCCAGCCTAAGCAATATAGCAAGACTCCCATCTCTACCAAAAAAAAAAAAATCAAAAAGTTAGCTGGGCATGGTGGCATGCACCTGTGGTCCCACCTACTTGGGGGTCTGAGGTGGGAGGATCTCTTAAACCCAGAAGCATGAGGCTACACTGAGCTGTGAGCAGCACCACTGCATAACTGCGTGGGTGATAGAAAAAGACCCTGCCAAAAAACAGAGAGAGAGAGAGAGAGATCCTGTTCATTGTAATACAAACATCTGAGGGGATACTAAAGCAAGCACATCTGGTACCATGTTTTGAAAAATGCTGGCCTGCTTTGTGCTAACCCATGTGTTAGCCGATGGTGGAAAAATGCTCTCCCCTCAAGAAGTTCATAGATAGAAGGCAGTTAATTACAATGAACTGTGGTTTGTTCTAAAATTAGAGACACAGAGAAGGGGCTACTTATGCTATAGATGTCTTGTCAGAAGAAGTGACAGCTGAGCTAGCCCTAAAGGATGAAAATGTTTTCAGTGGGTGGATAAAGAAGTTGGTAAGGGCATTTCAGGTACCAGAAACAATTCACTACTGAAGGGCTCAAATATAGTCTGAGGGGTTTAACTGAAAAAAAAATAAGACAGACAGATAAATATTACAAACCAAAACCAACTAATCAGCCATACAAGACTAGGGTTTGTACTCACCAAGCAAGTGGAACAGACTGCGTTTTGGAAAATTCAAGCTTTTTAGAATCCCAAGGCACTGAGAAGCAGCAGCCCAAACCACAAGTGTTTGATCCGTTTCCTACAGTTTCTCTCCACTTCCCATATGTGCTACATGGCTCTCCAGCTGCCCACAGACAACTGTCCCCTCGTGGCTCAGTAGGAGACCCAGATTCTGCATGGGTTTTTTTCCCGCTGATTCTCCAGTTCAACATCCATGGAGCGTTTATACGGGCTTCAACATGAAACAGGACTATTTCAGGCCGGTTTATGGTTAGGCCTCTGGTGATTCCCAGAAAGATGTGACTGTGTCTAGAGACACAGCTGTTCATATGCAGAGCCAAGGTCTCTGGAAAGCCCCAAGGTGTCCCTCTATCCCAGTGAGCTGATGGGCCCCAGGGTCTTCTGAAGTTTCCTAGGAGACTATCAATGAGGGTGGATGTAGAGAAAACTAATCTCAGCCAGAACTTTACAACCTGACATGGAGAGTTTGGAATAAAAACTCCAAGCAGCCTGGGGAAGGGGAGTATGTTCTGGAAAGATTCCATTTCTCATTCCACTCAGAGAGAATGATGTGCTCACCAAACTGAATGCACAGTGATACTTGATTCTCATCAGGTGACCAGTGCAATTAAACTGGAACAGGGCTAACCCATCCCACTCCCGTCTTTTGCATAAGGAGGCGAAACTCAGGAGTGGGATGGGGTAGCCCTGTGAGAAACCGCAATACTGATGATCTCTAAGCAGCCCTAGTCAGTGGGGCAGAGGGTGAGGTCCTAAATATTTGTGAATTGAGGCATTTCACCCACTGGCTAATCTAAGCCAAATCACTTAGCCACTGTGATGTGTAAGCCTTCATACTGCATAAAATTAGGAGGTTTGATTAGATGGTCTTTTTCAACTCAATTCTCTGTAATATACGAGGACTATTATGAAAGCTGCATTGCCGCTTAGACAGTGATCTTGTGTATAAGTAGAGGATCGTGTGCATCAATATATAAACATGGATTCTACTATCTTGTAACTTTAAAACAAACGAGAAGGAAAATCTGTCTTGACGCCATGACCTCTTTCCACCAACAGTGCATTTCCCACCCCCGTCCAAAGCAGGATCCCTCCAACAGGCTATGCTCACAGTCTCCGTCCCCTTCCTGCCCTCTCTCTCCAGCCTACGCCAGTCTGGCTTGTACCCTCACACAAAAACCATTTTTTTCCCACACCACCAGAGAATTTCATGTCGCCAATTTCTCAACTCCCTGGCAGCTACTGTGCATGGTTGACCGTTCACATCTTCTGGAATACTTTCTTCACTCAGCCATCATGGTGCCGTACTTTCTTATCGATCACACCCTCTCAGAGTCCCCTGATAAGTTTTCTTCAACTCACCTCTAAATTTAGGCTTCTTCAGGCTTCGGTCTTGAGGCCTCTTCTCTACTTAGGTAATCTCAATGAAACTTTGGCTTCAGATCCCTTTTGGTTGCCTCTGACTCACAAATTTATACCATGTCCAGCTGCTATTTAATATTCTTCGTTTAGATGCTAACGGACATCTCAAAGTTAATAAGTACAAAACAGCACTCGATTCCCCTTTGTTCTACCCTAATGTGCTCCTCTCCAAGTATTCTCACCTAAGAAAACAGTCCCACCCAGTTGCTCAACTGAAAAACTATTTACTCATCTTTCACTCTTCCCCAGCCTCACTGCTCACACCACCCCTGTGGCTCTAACTTTGGAGTCCATCTCTTCCTTTGCAGTCAGATAACAACTCACCACTCCAGGTCTCGTGCAAACACTTCCAACTGCGGTCTCCCTGTCCCCCTCGGCTGCTTGAGAAAAGTTTTTAAAACGTAATCCAGATCATGTCAAGCACCTGGTTCTAAGCAGGAAAATTGGTTTAGAACATTTAGAATTTAAATATAATCCAAACTCTTTCACCGGGCATACAAGGTCCTGCATGATCTGGCCCCCACCTACCACTAAACATATGTTGTGCCCCTTTCCAGCCCAGTAGGTTCTGCCAGCTCACTTCCACCTCAGGGCCTTTGCACTGTCTGTGGCCTGTACCTGGAATGATCTCCCCCAGATCTTCTGTGGCTGGCTCCTTCTCATCTCACACTCAGGAAGGTCTGCTTTCTCAGGGAGAGGTCTTCACATGATCACTGTATTAGTCCATTCTCACACTGCTGATAAAGACATACCCAAGAGTGAGTATTCTGTAAAGAAAAAGAGGTTTAATGGACTTTTAGTTCTACAAGGCTGGAGAGACCTCACAATCATGGTGGAAGGGGGAAGGTGAAAGGCATGTCTTACATGGCAGGAAGGCGAAAGGCATGTCTCACGTGGCAGCCAACGAGAGAAAGTGAGACCCAAGTGAAAGAGGTTTCCCCTTATCAAACCATCAGATCTCATGAGACTTACTCACTACCATGAGAACAGTATGGGGAAACTGCCCCTATGATTCAATTATCTTCCACTGGATCCATCCCACAACATGTGGGAATTATGAAAGCAATAATTCTAGGTGAGATTTGGGTGGGGACATAGCCAAACCACATCCGCTTTGTGTAAAGTAGCACTCCAGCAAGCTGCAGGTTTCTCTTCTGTCCTCTTCCCTGATTTGTTTTCTTCACTGTGCTAAGCACGATCTAAAATATGTATTTTTCATCTTTGTGTTTATTATCTGTGTTGCTCACCTAGAATAAAAGTTCCACAGGACCAGCCCTTTGCCTATCATATACAATGCTGTGCCTGTAGCACCTCACCACCTCCTGGCTGCTAAGTGTGGAAAGTATAAAATAAGTGATGAAGTAGTACAAATCTGGCCCTATTTGGTTAATTTAAATACTGCTTCCTTAGTCTTAGTGAGGCCCAGTAATGAAAATAAACTAGCTGGTTTTGATGGGAGTAGCTCACAGTGCTTTTGGGTATCCAGTTTCAATGGGCCTTCCAAACGAGATTTGCCACAGACATCCAGAGCTAGTTAGTGTATCTTTCTAAAGTAGTTTTTAAGATTCCAAGATGTGCAAAAAGCCCAATAGTACAAACAACCTCCGTTGTTCTTTTAAAACTTTTTAAAATTAGCTACTTAAAATGTTTTTTTCCACTGTTGGAAACCCGTTCTCAAATATGGAGGCCTTCTACATCTCCATGGAAACAAGCAAGACCAACCGTTGAGCCATCCCTTTGGAGATCCACCAGTTCAGTAACAGCTAAATCCCGCACCCTCCATTCCTAGTGTTCCTTTTATCAAGCCTTTTGGTCCCTTCCAGAGGACCATAAGATAGTCTCAATTTTCCAGGTTTGTGGTATTTTTCATTAGCTTTTGAGTTACAGCCATCCTTTTTCCAACCCCAGGGAATATCCCAGTTCCTTTAAAGAAGCTGCAAAGACGCTTTACTTGTTTATTTAGGAAGAGCCCCTCAAATGAACCTGATCCCATATCACAGAGCCTGGAAACATTTTCTCAAGCGGCATGACTGATGCGTCTGTAGTGCTCCTGGGATGGGCAGATGCAGGAGTGGGAGTTGGACTGAGAAGAGGCAAGTTACTGGGGAGGATGATGACTCATGCTTTCCTTTCTACTGTGTCTCTCCAACACTGGATAATTGGGTTGTCATCCACAGAAAAAGCTTGGGAACCCTTTATGTGACTGCCTGCCTTGGCCCTACATATATCTAGTGGTAATTGCTGAACTCTTACAAGGAAAAGCTGATGACTTCTTAATATCAGCTACCACAGAGATGGTTCTGAATACCCTCCTAAAAGAATACCCAGGTCCACATCAGATTTCTAGTCTGATTTTAGAAAAGTACACAGAAATCATGTAAGCATTTTCCCCTTAGTTATGAGCAAAATAGTTTCAATGAAGATTTTCCTTGCCCAAAACATCCAAGTTACTCTTTCCTTCTAAATCCATGACAGGACGGGTTAAGAGTAAGAATTGCCAGTGAATAATACCTCAAAATTACCTGGTTTTTGAAAGATCTGTTACTACTTGTAGAAATGTTTAAGGTTCTTATTTATCCCCATTTATCAATAATAGACTAATAGAAATTTTAAACAAGTATGCTGGCAATTTCCAGTTCTGGCAAATAAATACATTCAACATATACCTCTCATAAATGTCCACTGTGTTCTGGATATGGAACCAGAGCACACAAAGACTAAGAGCACAGCTCCTTGGGGTGCAGACCCAGGATCAGGGGCGACAGCAGATAGTGGAGGAGCAAATCCATGTTCACAGAGGGTGCAACAAGAGGCCACTGTAGTCCTCCCATTTCTGGTGTCCCTAAATTACCCATGTCAACACTTGATCTCCTAGGCTAAGGGTTATCAACCTCTCCCCCAACCCATCCATCCTCCTCTGACTTGTTCTATTCATCCTACTAAAGACATTTAAATTGATAACCAAACACCCATGGGCATTTACCGAGGCTGCAGGTTATGCAGGAGATGTTGAAGACTCTCTGTCCAGGAGGGATAATAAAAATGCTGTTACCTATTTGCTGGGGTGCCTGGGGTAGTTTACGTAAGACTGCTTAAGTCTTATGCCCTCTTTCCCCATGGGAGACTTACACACCCTTGTCACTCCAAAGTCTGCAGTGCCACTGCCACCCCCTGTCTCAGCCCTGCTGCTTAAGCACATGTCCACCCACGGAATGTTGCTCCCCACCTTGCAGCAGCCCTCATCTCCCTGGGAGAACCCTGTGGGCAAGAAAAAAAGCTTCCGACTAGGAGCACCCCCTCACTTGCTCACAAAGCCAAAGCTGACTCTTCCTTCTCCCTCCCCTGTCTTTCTCTTGGCCGTCACTTGTGGGAGGCTCTCTGTGGAAAGTGGTGGCCACAGTACCTGGGATGGTCAGTGAAAGCCCCACTCACCATCCTGAAACAGGGGATTCCCTCGACACAAATTGTGATTCAGCCTTTACTCTCTCATTCAAAAAACAGGACTAAGTTCCGGTATTTGATAGTATGGTAGGGAAATTATAGTTAACAATAATTTACTGTATACTTCCAAATAGCTAAAAGTAAAGATTTGGGGTGTTCTCAACACAAAGAAATTAGAAATGTCTGAGGTGATGGCTATGCTGATTACCCCGATTTTATCATTACACATTGTATACAGGTTTCAAAATATGCCATGTACCCCAAAAATATGTACAACTATTATATATCAATTAAAATTTTTAAAAAAGAAATGCAAATGAAAGTAATCATTTTAAAATAGTTCTATTCTAATTTTTTGAAAGAAATCACTCATGAGCTTTTGTATTTTTAACTCTTATTAATAATAGAATTACTTACAATGCCACTTCACCAGAGTTGAGAATTTCAGACACAGGGAAGTAGCTGCCAGGTCTCTAAAATTAAAGTATAAGTAAATAAATAAGGGGAGGGGACAACACAATGCTACCTGAGTACATTAAAAGTGGCTATTTTGCCACTTAAAGATACTTTTAAAGTACCATCTTTACCTTCTACCATTGCCATTATTTCAAAAAAGGACATTTTGACAAGAAAAAATGAAGAATATAACCTCAGAATAAAATGATAGTTCTTTGTATCTCAGAAAGAACAGGTCAGTCTTTAAAAACTGAGATTCTACCTTTACAGGGAAATGTGGGAATTGTTTCTACCTCCCCATCTCACTGTACTCCTCCAGAAGCCCTGGAAAAGCAGTATTCTGAAGACAGGTCTTGGAGAGTCCTTTGGTTCTTTGTCTCAGCCTAAGGATGAACTAGTTACTTTTCTCTAAAATCTTGACAATCATCTCATAGCATCAGAAGCCATGAAACCCTATGGCAGATCAATTCAGGGTCACCTACAAATATAGGATGACCTAATACAAGAATGCTGTGTGCACCTGTGCCCACCCGATTGCATTTCATACAGGTGAGGCTCTGCCCTGTGACCTTTGGCTTCTAAGCATGGCTCACAAAAATCAGAACATGAAGGCTTACCCTCAGGTTTATTCATCTTGAAACCTGTGAAACCTGTTTAATAGAATGCTAAAAACTATCAGTCTGAGCACAACTTTTCTTTTTTTTCTTTTTCAACTTTTATTTTAGAATCCAGGGGTACATGTGCAGGATTGTTACAGAGGCCTATTGCATGATTCTAAGGTTTGGGGTATGACTGAACCCATCTTCCTGGTAATGAGCATTATCCCTAATAGGTAGATTCTCAGCCCTTACCCTCGTCCCTGTCTCCCACCTCTAGCAGTCCCCGTGTCTCCTGTTCCCCTTCTTATCTCCATGAGTACTAAGCTCCCACTTACAAGAACAGGGAATATTTGGTTTTATTTCTGCATTAGTTCACTTAGGATAATGGCTTCCAGCTGTACTGATGTTGCTGCAAACGGCATGATTTCATTCTTTTTTTATGGCTGCATAGTATTCCATGGTGTATGCATACCACAGTTTCTTTATCCAATCCACCACTGATGAACACCTGAGCTGATTCCATGTTTTTGCTATTGTGAATAGCAAGAGCACAACTTCTTAACAAAAAACAGTCTATAGTCTGTGGAGCTGACTTCCTCATGTTCACCATTTTGATTTTGGACCCAGGAGCAGGGAGAAGAGGAAGGTAATGCGTTTCACTTAATTCCTGACACCAACATCCAGCTTTGCATTTGTCAGTACGATGTTGACAGTTCACTTTCATGATGGAAAAGCCTTATGATTTATAATCAAACTGCAGCCAAACCATCCATTCCCTGACCTTTTAACATGATCTTGTAAATTACAGCAGCAAGAAGGGGAGAATGAGCTGGCTCCTTTTAAACAAGAGCAACGACCGGGGAAAACAGCAAATGTTTCAGGAAGAATTTGGGCTTCCTTCAATGACGGTTGTGGGAAATATAGATTAAATACTTCTCATAACGGCAACTGTAATTATCAGGAAAATTTGAGGCAGTGTGATTTCTGACACAGTTGTATGAGCCATTTTCGTAGTGCAAAGTCCACTGAGGGAAAGCAAAGATAATTTTATCCTTCCAATAACTATAATTTCATATTGGTAAATCAAGCATAAAATTGGTAGTTGAAATGCTTCCAGGAGTCTTTGTTTTGAAATACCTTTATTCATCTGTGTATTATCTCAGAGTCTAGCTTTGCTAACTACTATCATTTCAGGAGATAAAGTGTTCTGTTTGCCACGTTACTCTGTCTTCAGAATGTGCTATTATTGAATGTTTGTTGATGGCTGCTAGAAATGGCAAGATCATAACTCAGTCTGGCAGAACAGTCACTGGGGTTAGATAGCATTATTTAACGAAGACTCTCATTTGCCTTTGAATAATTTCCAATGTTTGCCTTTTTAATTCAGGTATCATATCAACGTTTCTTCATGTCCATCCTTTCGGAGCCAATATAGAATATCTTTGGTCCTACATGCAGCAACTGGACTCCAAGGTAAATTATTGTGCTCGAGTGAACTTTCATTGCTAAAATTTACAGTGTCGATTGCTGGCTGCAGGTGGACTCTTCATGAGTTGCACTAGGGATGTAACAGCCTCTGGGGGTTTATCAGCCCTTCTCTTTTGCAGTGACCTCAGTTTTTGGCAGATAGTTCTCTACTTTTTGCTTGCTTTTGTCTTTGTAGAAAGAAAAGCAGTTATCCAACATGTTAATGACTTTCATCAAATGCCAAATTAATTTGAAAAGCTTATGAGAGATTTAAAAGTATGAGTTCACCTTAAAGTTCCCAAAATAAGGGTGAAATCAGGTTAAGAGTGGCTAATAGGACATTATCCTTAGACCATATTCTTATAGGATTCCATATTCTGGACTTCACATAATTGAGGAAAGATCATCCCAAATAATACAAAGATCTTCTGTGATTGAAGAAAGCTGTATTAATGGCTGCTTTTCAGCATTGTTCTCTAAGTGGAAAAAAGTGACTACAAAGTCCTTCTCAGCTGTACCCCTCCAGGCTCACATCCAGAGGCAGACATCATCCCTCACCTCCCTGAAGCTCAGTTTTTCCCATCTGCAAATGAGCCGTACTCCTAGCCGGTTGCAGTATTTGTATGCCCAAAGAGAGGGGACAATGGCAATATGATTTATACGTCAAATTCATATGAACAATGGGAAGGGCCCTGTCAAAATAAAGCAATATCGTTAACCAATACTAGGGAAGCCCAGGAGCAGGGTGAACACGGAAGCAAAACAGAGAAGCTAGACAAGCCAGTGAGTCACCTGTCAATTTTTGTCATGAAGGAAAATGGAAGAAAGAAGGTCCTCCATAGAGCACAGAAAAATGCATGGGATTGGTAGGACCAGACCAGCAGCCTGCTGTGCTGTGTCCCTGAACAGACACAGATAAGCCATGCCCAATTTTCGATGGCTGGCATGCATCGAATGACTGCCTGTGTTCTTATTTTGATTCAAATAACCTTCCCAATACATGATCCCAAAAGTGTTTAACCTCTTAAATGAACCTAACTTCCTCTTTGAGAGGAATCTTTTCGGTCAGATTCATGCCTTTTATGACAGGGCAGAACAAAGCAGGGTGAAAGGAGTTCGAGGATTTTTAAATTCTTGCCGTTCAGAATCATCTGTTGTTTCCTCGGTGGTTTCCCCTTTAACATGAAAGCGTTGCTGTTAAATTCAGGTGAAATGAGAAGGACTTGCTGCACCACGTTCCTTTGCTGTAACACACATTGGAAGGGTTTCTCTGCTGCTGTTTCCCCTTCACCAGTTCCATTGTTCCTTAATATCACGGCCACCTTTGCCCGGAGGATTAAACAAAACACGGCTTGCACCCGTGTGTTTGGCAGAGAATAAGCCCTCAAGAAATGATTCCTGTTGTTGCACCGTCCTTCCCTTGTATTGTTGACATTGCTGTTCTCCTCTTTCTGGAAGCCCCAGGTGGGACGTCTTTGTTGAGAAGCAGTTGTTGTTTTGGTAGGAATTGAAATAGCCAAGAATCCACTTGTCATTTTTATCAGAGAATTTCAGGACTCTGTTTTCTCCACGCCATCATCACAGGCTGACAGCTATGGTGATCAGTGAAGTGTGTGTGTGCGTGCGCATGTGTGTGTAAAAGCACCTCCTGGAAACGGAAGGGACTGATAAATAATGCATTGATTTCTTTGCGGGGGGCGTGAGAGCTCTTGTTTTATTCTTATCCTCAGGGCTCAAGTAACAGATTTGTGACTCCCTTATCAGTGTCTGAGGAGAGAGAGAATTCATATGCCTGGTCCCTGGCCGTTAGACGATGGGCCTTTCTGGATTCAGTCAAGGGAACTGCATCTTATCAGACTGGCACTTTTATTTTGGAAGATGATGAAAGTATTTCCCTCACAGAGGAAACCACGAGGTGTCCCCCGTCTACCCCCGGATAACCCTCCATCTCCTGAATGAAACGCCCAGCAGAGCTGTCAGCTTTCCTCCTCGTGCCTGGGGTAGAAAGGATGTTGAAAAGTGCTCCAAACTGCTGGGGACCAGGGATCAGACCACATGTTCTTTCTATTCCAGTGAAGCTGAGAGGATATTTAGACTTTTTAATCCACAGAGCAAAGTCCAGTGCCCACCCTGTACTGATGAGAAGAGGGAAAGCAGGCTCAACCCAGTCCAGTAATGTCACTGTTGTTAGGATTTCCCCAAAGGCTACACATGGGCATAATAATGACTACGAATGGAAGGAATTCACTTAAGTTATGCTGGGCATGTACATTGCACATGGCTTCCTAAAACCATGGAGCCCAATAATAGGCTATTTTCCAGTTAAATGTTATTCCTGCTCTTGACAATGACATTTGCATGTTTCCCTTCTTGGTCTTTTCTAAATTACCCACTCTCATTCTCTCGGTTCTCTTGTATCAGAAACACTTGAAAAAGTCAGAAAGATTGATTCAGAGGAAGCAGGGCAAGGGCTAGGGGGGCGATGGCTTCTGAAGCTTTGCTGAGTCAAAAATCATGCCCAGAGCACAGCAGGCAAACTCTTCAAAACAGGTAACACTTTCGTGAAAATGGTTTCTGATCAATGCACAGAATCTTCCATGTCAGCCCCAGGGCCCATCGGGCCCAACTTCTTGTCTGTCCTAAGCAGCCCAGAAGATACATTTGACTTGAGCATTAGCATATGAATACTTCTTATAGTCAGGAGGAGGGGTCTGTCTGCTCTTCCCTGTTTATGTATCCTTTAGGAGATGAAGGCTCCGTTTTACAAGCGTGTCTGGCTGCCCCCTCTACACACCTGCAGCTTCTTCCCAAGGCCCATAGTGAGGAAGATTTAGTTCTGAAAACCAGACTCGGTCTAAGGTGGCCACAGAGGTTTGAGGATATAGAAGGACCTGCTATTTTGGCACGACACCACTGTGACCAACTTTGGAGGTCATGGGCATGTGTTACATTTCCCACCAGAGGGGAAAAGTCACTTGCGTACTACCTCTGCAAAGACAAAATTTAAACATGGAAAGGAGATTCAAATCCTGCTTTAATTGGATGGCATTCTTTCCCAGACTCTAGCCAGGTGGTGAGGGCGGGTGAAATGTTCTCAGTAGTGTTTGTGAGGTTGCCCACCTGAAGGATCTTTAATAGTATGCATATTCTGGGGTTCTCCTTAAGAGCAACCTGTCACAATAATATCAACGACAGATTCTTTAGACAGGCTGTAATGAATGTGTTTTTTAGATATTATGGCACTTCTGGAAAACATACGACAGCAGAGATAATAATACTTCCCACTTGACTACATAAAGAACAAAGAAGAAGCTGCACACCACAGTGAGAGAAGTTGGTAAGACTGGCAGGGACCTAACAGATGCTGGGATAACTCACTGCTTTTCATGTACCCAGCACTGTCTTAGGGACCAGACAAGAACAGGACATGGTCAAGGTACAAAAGAAATCTAAGAACCGTGTTCTCAACAAGCTTGTAGCCCAGTTATGAAATAACTTGAGAATCAGACGTGAGCTAATAAAGTGCTAAATTGGGCAGGGAAGATACTTTGTGAGACAGGAGTTAGATAGAGAAGGGTGAAATCTGCGAGTCACGATTAACAGTAACGTGTCAAGTCCATGCTTCTTCTGGTGGCTTTCCTCTGGAATGCTTTAGCTAACATTGCTACGTTTCTTTGCTTTCTCCTCTTTCTATCTACCCTTTCTTCTATCCTTCCTTCCTCATTTTCCTTCCATATTCTTTTCTCCTTTTAATTCCCTCTTTTATCTTCTTTTATCACTTTCTTTTTCCCCCCTTTCCTTCCTCTACCACTTTCTTGCTTCACTCCTTTAAATTCCTGACTCGTTGTCTTCTTTCCTCTTTTCCTTCTTTCTCCCTTCCTTCCTTCCCTACCTTTGCCCCATCTACATTTTGTATTTCTCTGTGAACACATTGCAAGGTGTCTGTGTGTGCTAACACTAAGCCCTGCCCAGGATGTGAAGTATGAACAAGATTTAAATGTGCATTGAAGGTGCAAAGTCAGTTTCGCCCATGTAATGAAGTCTGGTTTTCAAATGGCTTCCCTGATGCTCCAGCCTCTGCCAGTCTTTTCAGGCTCCAAATTGGAGCCCCGCTTCACCGGGCTTCCCTTGCCTGATGATGTGGGATATGGAGCCAACCATGATGACACCAAACTGATTTGCATCTGCTTGTGTCTATTTGTACATGTGCTCAGAGGCCAGGCCAGGAGGCAGTGGACTTGGCCTAGAGTCAGCAAATTAGAAAATAAATCAGGCAGATTTTATCAATGACCTCTGTGGTGTTACCACACAAGCTCCTTGGTTACACAGAGACTTTTTTTTCCTTCTCATGTTTCCCTTCTTCTTTTTTGTAATTATAGCAAATAAATCCTTCCTAAAAGTGTAAGAAAGTTTCACTAAAAAGAGGTAGAAGAATCCACCGACAATATCAAACATTGAAAATATATAGGCCACAAATTTCTTGGAAAAAAAGCCAGCTGGGTAAGAGGGTAATCAAAACTTCAGGGTTATGGGTATCTTCTCCACTTGCTAGAGTACTAAATACATGGTATATGGGAAAAAGATTTCATAGTGATGGCACCTGTCTCTCACCTCTATCGCAGTGCTGCACAGTGGTCTCTTAACCATGTGTATTACAATCTCCTCATGATACTCTTGGGAGTGAGGGACTGCATCACTCTGAAAGCAGGGCCAGATTCAGAGGCCCTGTTCCAAATTCTACCCCTTCACTTACCTGCTAGGCAAGCAACAGCTTTTCCCTGGACCCCAGGGCTCCATCTGTGAACAGGAGCAGAAGCTTAGAGAGAGACTCTGATCTCAGAAGTGATTCAGGGAAGTGCTAAAATGCATGCTCTGAATAAAGAGACCCTCCAAACAGGCTTTGTGTGAGCAATATGGCTGTTTATTCACCTGGGTGCAGGTGGGCTGAGTCCAAAAAGAGAGTCGGCAGAGGGTGGTGGGATAGGAGTTGGTTTTATAGGTTTGGGTAAGTAGTGGAAAGTTACAGAAGTTACAGTTCAGGGCGGTTTTTGCAAGCTTGGAGTGGGTTGTAGGATCTGGAGTCATGAGTTTGACCAAGGTCAGTTACGAAGTCCAGTTGCCTTATCAGTTGAGTCGGGAATAAGGAACAACAGAAGAATGTCTCAAGTTAATTAGGCACTGCAGGGGTTGATCATTCTTACCCTTTTTGTGGTCTTCCAGTTACTTCAGATTTTCTAGTTCCAGGAACTCATCTGGAGTGTCCACACAGGTCACAGAGGGTATTGTGGCATCCATGGCACCATCAGTCAGCCTAAAAACCTTACATTGCTGTCTTTATATATTAGTAATACAAAGGAAAAGGAAATAAAGAGTGGAGGGCAGTGGAATATTAGGAAGGCCAGCACAAAGGGGTGATGGGGCGATGTTTCTCAGGGCTTCTTCAAGCAGTATTATGGGTGGCACAGAAACTTAAAAATAGGAAAGAATTTAGACTGCTGGGAGATCTCAGGGCAAAGGGTGATACTGTGGGGTTGTTAGAAGGAGCATTTGTCATATTGACTGATTATCACTTTGGTTATCATTGGTTATGACTGATTGGTATACAAAATTGGTATACAATTTTGTAGGAATTGAGAGATTAATCAGAAAACACAGGGTCCAAATAAGAGAAGGAAAGAGATAGGAATCAGAAGACTAAGGATTGGAAGAAGCCATGACACCCAATTAGAGTGTCCAGCCAGTCCAGCCTGGTCCAGACTAACCATTTGCCTGATTAGCGAGCTTTTGGGCTCTGTCTTTTAATCTATGGATGGCATCATATATGAGGCCAGACTGGTTTACATAGAAAGAACATTCTTCATTTAGGAACAGGCAAAGATCTCCTTTTTCAGCAGTCAGTAAATCAAGACCTCTGTGGTTTTGGAGGACAACTGCAGCTAGGGAATTTACTTGAGCTTGAAGAAGGGATAGTGATTGAGTTAATTCTGCAGTGCTAGCAGAGAAATCATCAGAGAGGCTACACAAGGTGACGACTGAGGTGGAAAGGCCTGCTATGCCTGTGCCGAGTGCACAGGTGAGTTAGGAATTCCTAACTTCTAGGGTTAGGAATTACCCTAGAAGTAAGGGGATCAATGGAGTGACCCACTTGTGTCATATCAGGACCACAAGAGGAACAGGGAGGTTTTTGTCTCTGTTGGCAAACTGAATTTTGGGAGTAAGGAAAACTAGGGTCACATGCCTGTCCAGTTGGTAGGAAGGCAGATTCGAGAAGAAGAACCACAGAGGGAAAATAAGTCCTTGGCTTAGACAGAATTGAAAGCGTACACTGAAAATGTAAGAAAGTGTTTTGAAGGGGCTGGGGCTTTGGACCCAAATGCCAAGGGAACCAGCAAGGGCTGCGGCTGTTGAAGGTTGTAGCGGGGTTTGGTAGGGTAACTTTGAGCTTGAAGTTTACTTGAGCTTGAAGAAGGGATAGTGATTGAGTTAATTCTGCAGTGCTAGCAGAGAAATCATCAGAGAGGCTACACAAGGTAACGACTGAGGTGGTAAGGCCTGCTATGCCTGTGCCGAGTGCACAGGTGGGTTAGGAATTCCTAACTTCTAGGGTTAGGAATTACCCTAGAAGTAAGGGTAATTACTTAGTAAATGTAAGATGAAACAAGGAGAGCTTTTGTTCTCATGGTGTATGAGGAAGTATGTGATATCTGTAAGTAACCACTCACTTCAATAACAAGGTTAGGTATGAGCAGGCAGGAAGAGAGGTCTGGAGGACAGTCTGAGGAACAAGGGGAGGGCAGCCAAGGACAGAGTGAGAGACAGGGTAAATGCCTACCTAGGGAAAACTTGACGTTTATTTGCCAATCTTGGATAGGGGAAAATTTGCAGGCCTGGTGTGTAGGAAAAGGAGGGGGTCTGAGAAAGGCCTGAGGAGTAGTAGAGTAACAGACCATTGAGATGTGATTGTTTTGGGGATGGATTTCCATGATGAAGAAGAAATAAGGGGTTCTAAAAGACGAGCCAGGGGCTTGTATCCTGCACGGAAGCTGTCATGAAAGGATGAGAGGATAGAGTGAGCTTGTGAGGCAGGCAGGAGGAACTTCCCGTGGTTTAAGAACCATTTGCCTTGTGTAGGACATGACTGGTAAATCGAGTTTTCAGAGGAAGAATAGGTGGGGAAGAGATAAGAAAGGAAAATACTGGCCTTGTGGGGGAAACACTGGAGTGTCCACTGCTCCTTTGGCTATTTTGTCATCTAAGGCATTTCCTTGGCCAACAGAATCTGATGGTTTTTGGTGTCCTCTGCAGTGGATAACTCTGGCCTTGACTGGGAGGACAGCGGCCTTAAGGAGGGCCTTTATTAAGGGGGCATTGATAATAGAGGACCCCTGTGTGGTGAGAAGACCTCATTCTACCCATATGGCAGCATGGTGGTGCGGGATGTGGAAGGCATATTTAGAGTTAGTATAGCTATTGACATGTAGTCCTTTGGCAAGAGTAAGAGCACGGGATAAGGCAGTCAGTTCAGCTTGCTGACAAGTGGTGGAAGAGGGGAGTGTGGCGGCCTCAATGATAGATGAGTGGCATTCAACAGCACAGCCAGCTTTGGCCAGCACCAAACAACTGGGCTTGGAGGAGCTGCCATCAATAAACCATGTGTGGTCTGGGGCTTGAACAGGAAAAAGAGAAATATGGGGAAATGGGGAGGATACTCTATGGATTGGGGAGATACAATCATGGGGTTCAGGATTTGGTTAGGTGTTAAGTGAGAGTCTGGGCTGAAGTCAGGACTGAGCAGTGGTCACTGTGGGGGTTTCAATGAATAGTGAATAGAATTGGAGGACGTGAGGGGCAGAGAGCATGGGTGTAAGGTGTGAAGAGGAAACGAAACTCTGGAGGTTGTGAGAGCTGTAGAGGGTAAGCGGGGCATAGCCTGTGACTTTGAGGGATTCTGAGAGTATCCGGGTGGCAGCTGCTGCTGCGCATCAGCCTGAGGGCCAGCCCGGGTCTGAGGCTATTTGGATGAAAAGGCTAGAGGCTGTGTGCCTGACCCTGCGTAAGAGTTCTGATGGCACAGCCTTTTATTTCTGCTGTGTAGAGAGAAGGGTTGAGAGGAGTTGGGGAACGCTAAAGTGGAAGCAGTCTCTAAGGCCTTTTTTAGAAAAAAGGAAGAATGGGGGAGGATTTTTGGTCTATGGGGTCAGATAGGTTTCCTTTTGTAAGTTTATTAAGTGGTTTGGTTAGAAGGGCAAAACCTGGTATCCAGAGGCAAAAGTATCCTACAACACCTAGGAAGGAGAGAAGCTGTTGTTCAGTGGTGGGACTGGGGTTTGGGAGATTACCCAGACATGACTGGCAGGAAGAGCGCGTGCTGGCAAATTACATCGAGATTATATCAAGACAGGTAACGACTGGGGAAGAACTTTGGGCTTTAGAAAAAAGCATTTTTGAGGTCAAGAGCAGAGTAGTGAGCTGTGGAAGGGGGCATGGAAGATAGGCGGGTGTAGGGGTTTGGTACAGCAGGGTGGATGGGAGGTACAATCTGATTGAGGAGGCGGAGGTCTTAGACTGCCCTGTAGGATTTGTCTGGTGTTTGGACAGCTGGGAAAGCGTAACTGTAAGGAGAGTTAGTGGGAACTAAAAGGCCATGTTGCGGTAAGTGAGTAATAACAGGCTGTGGGCCTTCTAAGGCTTGTGCTGGAACGGGGTACTGGTGCTGGGCGGGATGAGGGTGGTTAGGTTTGAAGGGGATGATGAGGGGTGAGTGACTTGTAGCAGGGATGGGGAGGTAGTGTCCCGCACCCTAGGGTTAAGGTAGGAGGACATAAGGGGAGCTACTGAGGGAGGTGCGGACTCGGGGAGGAGGCGGCAATGAGGTGTGGCTGTAGTCCAGGAATAGTTAAGGAGGCAGACGATTTTGTTAGGATATCTCGGCCTAACAGGGGAACTGGATAGGAGGGGATGATTAGGAAAGAATGTGGAAAGGATTGCTGACCTAATTGACACCAGACGTGGGGAGTTTTGAGAGGCCTGGAGGCCTTGCCATCAATTCCCACAACAGTTATGGAGGCTAAGGAGGCAGGTCCTTGAAAAGAAGGCACCATGGAGTGGGTGGCCCCCATGTTGATTAAAAAGAGGATGGACTTACCCTCTACCCGTAAGAGTTACCCAAAGCTCAATGTCTGTGATGGTCTAGGGGGCCTCTGAGACGTTTGGGCAGTGTCAGTCTTCAGCTGCCAAGCCAAGGAACAGCGACATGAGTCAGACAGTTCGACTTCCAGTGGGGACCCTGCACAGACGGGGCAGGGCTTAGGAGGAATCCCAGGCTATGGGCATTCCTTGGCCCCATGGCCAGGTTTCTGACATTTAAAGCAAGGTCCATGAGGGGCAGGGGTGCTTTGAAGTCTTCTTGAGCCAGTGGTGTGGCTGGCGTCTGTCTTCCGGCAGAAGCAACCATCTGTAGTTCTGAGATGCGCTGCTTCCAGGCAGCTTCTTCCCTGTTATTGAACACCTTGAAGGCGAGGTTGATTAATTCCTGTGTGGGGTTTGAGAGTCAGATTCTAATTTCTATATAGTTTTTTTTGGAATGTCCAGGGCTGACTGGGTGATAAAATGCATATTAAGTGGCCGGGCACAGTGGCTCAAGCCTGTAATCCCAGCACTTTGGGAGGCCGAGGCGGGTGGATCACGAGGTCATGAGATCGAGACCATCCTTGTCAAAATGGTGAAACCCTGTCTCTACTAAAGATACAAAAAAAAAATTAGCTGGGCATGGTGGCACGTGCCTGTAATCCCAGCTACTCAGGAGGCTGAGACAGGAGAATCGCCTGAACCCAGGAGGCGGAGGTTCCGGAGAGCCGAGATCATGCCATTGTACTCCAGCCTGGGTAACAAGAGTGAAACTCCGTCTCAAAAAAAAAAATGCATATTAAGCATTCTTCAGGGGTGAGATGGTAGAAGTAAGGAGACATTTAAGTCACACCAGGTGAGATTATAGAACTGGGTTAAGTATTGAAACTCTTGTATATATTTAGTAGGATCTGATGAAAAGGAGCCTAACCATTGGCTGATTTGGGATAGGTCAGATAAAGAGAAAGGAACGTGCAGCCTAACTATGCCTTTGGCTCCAGCCACCTCTCCAAGGGGGAATTGTTGGGAAGGGGCAGAGGCGTTAGCCACAATATTAAACCATAAGCCAGACCAGGTATGAGGTGAGGAGGTGACAAGAGGGGCATAAGGAGGTGGTTTGTGGGCAGAGGAAGAGGAAGGAGGCTCTTAGGGTGGAGGGGTTAGGGCCTAGATTGGGGTCTGGTTCAGACAGACAGGGAGGAGAAAGGTCAGAAGGGTCGATGGACAAGGAGGATACTGGGTCACTGGCAGAGGCAGGAGGGGCAGACAGAAGGGAGGAAGGAAAATTTCGGATGGGTTGCATTGAGAGCAGAGATTAGGGAGGGACTGGAGTATAAAAAAAATGCCTGGACATAAGGAATTTCAGACCATTTGCCCATTTTACAACAAAAGTTTTCTCGATCCTGCAGGATAGAAAAATCAAAGATACAGTTTTCTGGCCATTCAGAGCCATTGTTCAATTTATATTGTGGCCAAGCGGTATTGCAGAAGAAAATAAGATGCTTAGGTTTTAGGTCAGGTAATAGCTGGAGGGGTTTGAGATGTTTTAGAACACAGGCTTAGGGAGAGGAGGGAGGAATAGAGGGTGGGAGACTGCCCACAGCTTAAGAGCCGCAGAAACAAGCAAAGTGTGTAACCAAGCAGCTTAGCTGGCATCCCAGACTAAACCTTGGTCTGTACCTGGGGTGAATCGGTCAGACCAAGGTCTGACCAATGGATTGCATTGATCTATCACCTATGAGTGCAAGTGAGTGACCAGAGCTGATGTCTCTGCAATGATCAATCACCGAGAGAAGACTGTCTTCCCAGATTGGTGACCTACATAGGATTTTTTCTGGTCATGAACCTCATGGAAAGTCCTGTCTTTCTTGTCTCCACTGAAAGGGAGAGGAAAATGAAACTGAAAGGAGAAGGAGGCTAACAGGTAGTGAGAAGGGCTAGAGAAGAGAGTTGAGGCAGACCACTGTACCTAATCTAAGGATGGTGAGTGGATCCATGGGCTGGTCTGATGAGCCTAGGTTGTAGGTAGGTCTCTTCACAGAGGGAGCACAAGGAGAACAGGGACAGGGGTTTGGTCTCCCATAGGAGATCCCCCGTCCCAGGTTTCAGCACCAAATGTTAAAACATGCACTCTGAATGAAGAGACCACTCCAAACAGGCTTTGTGTGAGACCCCCCAAACAGGCTTTATTCATTTGGGTGCATGCAGGCTGTCCGAAAAGAGTTTCAGTGAAGGGTGGGGTAGAAGCTGCTTTTATAGGTTTGGGGTAGGCAGTGGAAAGTTACAGAAGTTAAGTTCAGGGCGGTTTTTGCAAGCTGAGAGTGGGCTGTAGAGTCTGGAGTCATGAGGTTGACCAAGGTTGGTTACAAAGTCTAGTTGCCTTATCAGTTGAGTCAGGAATAAGGAACAATAGAAGAATGTCTCAAGTTAATTAGGTGCTGCAAGGGTTGATCATTCTTCCTCTTTTCGTGGTCTTCCAGTTACTTCAGACTATCTAGTTCCAGGAACTCATCTGGAGTGTCTGTGTACATCACAGAGGCTACCATGGCGTCCATGGTGCCATGAGTCAGCCTAAAAGACCTTACAGGAAGAGAATTGCGCAGGAGGTGAGGAAAGGGGTAAACATCACTCAGAGCTTGGCCAGTGAGGTCTGGGTGCTTGGTTTCATGTAATGACTCCAGACTGAATTCTCAAGACAAAGAATGTACTGATGGGAAGGCAAAGGATATTGTGATGGCAAGATGACAGTAGCTGACAAATTATTAGGAAGAGAAGAGGACTAAAGTGGAATATTTGAAAAGTAAAAATTCTTTGGTCATAGGGTGAAAAAAAGAAGGACAAATTGAATTTTCTCTTGAATTTGGCTTAAAAATCCCAAAAGGTAAAATATCATAAAGATTATTCTGTCAGCATAGGGGAAATTTGAAACTAGCTTACTTGATACAGCTTTCTCCTTAATGTTTCTTCTGTCATGAGATATAAATATCTTTAAGGAACTTTAAGGAATTCTTCTAGAATTAGCTGAGTTTTTTTTTTTCTTGTGACAGGGCCTCACTCTGTCACCCAAGCTGGAGTGCAGTGAAATGATCACAGCTCACTGCAGCCTCTAACTCCTGGGCTGAAGGGATCCTCTTGCCTCAGTCTCCTGAGTTGCTTTAACCACAGGGATGTGCCACCGTATCAGCATTTTTTTTTAAGATGGAGTCTCACTCTTTCACCCTGGCTGAAGTGCAATGGTGCAGTCTTGGCTCACTGCAACCTCCGTCTCCTGGGATCCAGCAATTCTCCTGCCTCAGCCTCCCAAGTAGCTGAGACGACTTGTCCCAGGTGCATGCCAGCACACCCAGATAATTTTTGTATTTTTAGTAGAGATGGGGTTTCACCATATTGGCCAGGACAGTCTTGATGTCTTGACCTTGTGATCCACCCACCACGGCCTCCTAAAGGGCTGTATTACAGGCATGAGCCACCATGCCCGGCCATAGCAGCTAATTTTTGTATGTCTTGTAGAGACTGGGTCTCTCTATGCTGCCTAGGCTGGTCTCAAACTCTTGGACTCAAGTGATCCTCTCACCTTGGCTTCCCAAAGTGCTGGGATTATAGGTGTGAGCCATCATGCCCAGCTGCTGAGAGTCTTATTAAACGGATATTTTAGATAGGATTTTATTCGAAGTGGTCTGTTCCATAGCTATGACACAATTCTATATTATTTGCATCTTTATGGCAGAATCCAGCTGTTAACTTACACTACCAACAGAAACTACAGCTAATATATTAGAGATTAATTCCCATTATACTAATTTCTGGCTTTCTCAAAATCTGATGTATTAAGTAATTATGAGGATTTCAAATCCCAGTTTCACTACTTTTTAGCTGTTTGACCTTGGGTAGCTTATTTAATATCTCTGTGCCGAAATTTCACCATTTGTAAAATGGGTTTTAGGGGTTATCATCTGCATTAAATGACTTAGTAAATGAAAACATTCCAGAACAGTATCTGGCACACAGTAAGTGCTACTAAAGTGGGGACTGTCATTTGTTTTGCACTTTAAAGTGCACAAAAGACCTGTCACACCCTCTCATTTTGAGATCTTTGCCACAACCTAATTGACAGATGAATTTTGAATGGCTTGCCCTAAGACAAGAACTAGGATATGGAGAGGCCAGCACTCAAACCAAGCCATCAGGGTATTCTGTGTGTTTGTTTTCAATTCCCTTGTCTTGCAAATGAGAAACAAGGCCCAAAGAAGTTAAGTGACTGGTTACTAAACTGGAAGAGGTTAACGAATGTTCTATCATTGTGATCCAAATCTTTTGTGTCTCCTTTTTTTTTAATTCCAGCAAGTAAGGGGTACACTTGCTTGTTGAATGAGCTTTCTGATGAGAATTAATGCAGGTGAAGCACTTACTCTTCCCTTTCCCAGCAGTGAAAGCTCAGTAGAGGGTAGCAACCTCTCTCCTGCTGAAAGCCTTGTCCTGCTTGCTTTGTAGTTAAAGTCAAGGCTCAGGTCAAAAGACACCATGGAAAACAAGATGTTGCCGCATTTCAGTACATGCTAGCCAAGGCTTCCCACGATTGCTTACCGTTTTGGTGGATCGTTCATGTGGGGTGCCCAAGCATCAGCAATATGAATGTGTGTGAGCCAGGTGACTTAGGAATTTTCAGTTTTTGTTGTTAATGTTGATATCGCTCTAATACTATTCATCACAAAGGAGCCCTGCCCTCCTCTACACAGATGCCTCCCATGGCACTCACATCCACTCAGGGCCAGAGAAGCAGTGACAAAGAGGATTATTTCCTGTCCTTACGAGATGGTCCCCTCCCTGGTGGAGGTGCACAGGGGTGGCTAAGAACAAGGCACCACAGCCAGGAGGTCTGGTCCACACTTAATACCTGTGTTATCCTATGGGAGTTACTGAGTCTCTTGAGGCCTCAGTTTTGTTTTGTTTTTTAATTTTACTTTAAGTTCTGGGGTACATGTGCAAAATGTGCAGGTTTGTTACATAGGTATACACATGTCATCATGGTTTGTTGCATCCATCACACTGTCATCTACATTAGGCATTTCTTCTAATGCTATCCCTCCATCCCCCAACCCCCAGCTATCCATCCCCTAGCCCCCAACCCCGATAGGTCCCGGTGTGTGATGTTCTCCTGCCGCTGGGTCCATGTGTTCTCATTGTTCAACACCCACTTATGTGTGAGAACATGTGGTGTTTGGTTTTCTGTTCTTGTGTCAGTTGCTGAGAATGGTGGTTTCCAGTTTCACATCCTTTCCTGCAAAGGACATGAACTCATCCTTTTTTATGGCTGCATAGTATTCCATGGTGTATATGTGCCACATTTTCCTGATCCAGTCTGTCACTGATGGGCACTTGGGTTGCTTCCAAGTCTTTGCTATTGGGAACAGTGCCACAATAAACATACATGTGTATGTGTCTTCATAACAGAATGATTTATAATCCTTTGGGTATATACCCAGTAATGGGATTGCTGGGTCAAATGGTATTTCTAGTTCTAGATTCTTGAGAAATCACCACAGTCTTCCACAACTGTTGAATTAATTTACACTCCCACCAACAGTGTAAGAGCATTCCTATTTCTCCACATCCTCTCCAGCATCTTGTTTCCTGACTTTTTATTTATTTTTATTTATTTATTTTATTATTTTTATTGCATTTTAGGTTTTGGGGTACATGTGCAGAACATGCAAGATAGTTGCATAGGTACACACGTGGCAGTGTGTTTTGCTGCCTTCTGCCCCCTCACATGCCATCCCTCCCCCGCTCCCCCCCTCGCTGTCCCTCCCCTATTTCCCCCAATAGACCTCAGTGTGTGGTGCTCCCTTCCCTGTGTCCATGTGTTCTCATTGTTCATCACCCACCTATGAGTGAGTATATACGGTGTTTCCTTTTCTGTTCTTGTGTCAATTTGCTGAGAATGATGTTCTCCAGATTCATCCATGTC
>CM052652.1:3022020-3069861 GCA_028533165.1 Leontopithecus rosalia
ATATACTCATGATTAGCATGTACTAACCTAGCATATACTCATGGTTGGCATGTGGTAACCTAGCATATACTCATAGTTAGCATGTGGTAACCTAGCATATACTCATGGTTGGCATGTGGTAACCTAGCATATACTCATGATTAGCATGTGGTAACCTAGCATATACTCATGGTTAGCATGTGGTAAACCAGCTAACAACATTAAGCATACCCTGAGAACAAACCTGTATGGCAGGTACAACTGAATGTGTGGGTTTTTTTGTTTTTTTTTTTTTTTTTTTTTTTTTTTGAGACAGAGTTTCACTGTGGTTACCCAGGCTGGAGTGCAATGGCGCGATCTCGGCTCACTGCAATCTCCACCTCCTGGGTTCAGGCAATTCTCCCGCCTCAGCCTCCTGAGTAGCTGGGATTACAGGCACGTGCCACCATGCCCAGCTAATTTTTTGTATTTTTAGTAGAGACGGGGCTTCACCATGTTGACCAGGATGGTCTCAATCTCTTGACCTCGTGATCCACCCGCCTCGGCCTCCCAAAGTGCTGGGATTACAGGTGTGAGCCACCGCGCCTTGCTCTGAATGTGTGGTCTAAGCCAGGGGTTTCAGGGGTGGCCAATCGGGAGATTCATTCCTTGTCTATGAGGAACATCTGAGCTCCCTGCCTGTCCGGTGGAACATGGGCTATATGGGGGATTTGAGTTCCATGAAAGCTGCCAGGTAGAAGCTGTCAGGGAAAAGGTGTTGAGTGAAAATACTACATGAAACACAGATTTTTGCAAGCAGTTGTGGTTTTCCCGCCCAGCCCACAACCACTAATCCATGCAAATATTCTGTCCAGCCCATCGCCAGTGGACTCTCTCCCCCGTACGTAAGACCCAGTAAAGTCTCATGTCTCATTCACTGGCTGTGGATCTCTTCTTCAGCCTCCAGAACCTGGTACCATCCCCAGTGGAGTCTACAGGGGTTCAGTACAATAGCTATGATGTGGAGCCCAGGAAAATCAGCATCTGTGATTATAAAGAGCAGCAAGAGAGCAAACCTCAATGCACAAGGACTTTGTTTCTGCCTGCATCACGCCTGTTAACTGCTGATCAGCCAAAGTAAGTCACATATCGAGCCCAGAAACAAGGAGTAGACACATCAATATCATCAACCTACCATAATTCCCAAACAGTGTCCCATGGAAACTAGCACCCCACAAGATGTTATCCGATGTTCCACTTAAAAAAAGCTCTATGGCCATACATATTTGTGAAATGTTGCTTATTACATTTTCTTAGTAAGTCATAACCATTCACCTATTGAAGGCTCTAAGAATTCCTATTGTTTCTCTTGATTTAACTGATGTCTCCTACAATTACGTAGCCATGAAACACATTCATTATTGAAAAAGTTAAACACATCTTGAAAACAAGTGTTCCATGAATCACAGTCTGAGTAACAGCAGTCTGTTATAAAAAGCCACTGTAGTATCTGCATTACAATAAGGAGCTTTAAGAGGCCTAGAAGTTTTCATGACACAGGTTAATTATTTTCTCTACTTTCATACGAGAAAACCAAGAATCAGAAAAGTTGAGCAAGCCCCACAGAAAAAGAACAGCCAAGCTGTGCTGCACCCTCACATCGGCCTGACTCCAAACACCTATCATCTCCCTACCTGTCGAGGGTGGAATGTCACACACCATGACAAATGGCAGGCAGAGCGTCACAGGGCGATGGTCTCATAGCCAGGAAACTGGCCTCAGGTCTGGCTTAGCCACAGACAAGTGATCTTGAGTAAGTGACAGCTTCTTAAACACTTTCGATAGGAAACACCATTCTCTATGCTCCCATACAGCTAGAAGAATCTGGAAAATATGTTTGTGAACAGGTCTTTGGGACACAGGAATCTTCAGAGGCTTCCCCATGTGCCACAATAAAAGTGACCTCAAACGTACTGCCCTGTCATAAGTCTGGACCTGAACATAACAAATTCATTTTTTAATTTGTTTATTTCAATAACTTAAGATGTTCAAAATATCCTTCAGGCTGAATGTCTTTCCTGGTCCTAATTTTCCAGTGAAATCTCAGTGATGTATTCCAGTGAGGGTCGATTAATATTCTAAGGAAATGTAGTACCTGCACTGCAGACTCTAATTTTAGAGCATTCATCACTGAGATGGTTTTCTCCTTCCTGTCCTAATTTTTTTTTCAGGTTGTCAGCCTGTTGAACTATATTAAAGTAGGAGGTGACTTTCCTCTATGAAACATTTCTTTCTTAAGGTCCTGCCCTTTGTTAGGAATGGACAGAAGCCCAGGAAAGGGAGGAGCCACAGCCCTTGACCACTCTGAGTCTGCACTTTAACTGAGGAGATCAAACGAGGAGCGGAAAGCCCCAGCTGAACAGCGGGAACAAAGTCACTTAATCAAAGCCATTTTACTGTCATGGATGCTGTCCTGGCTCTATGTTACCGTCATGCTGAGGCAATAGATGAATTGGTCTCAAAGTCATTTCCAAATAAATTCTGAAATACCTGGTTTGGATGAGGCAGCACCCACAGCACCACACAAGACATTCAAGCAAATTTGGTGTCTTGGAGGAAACATCCTGAATACATCTGAGCCTCCCGTTCTCCAAGAAGCAATGTGACTCCTATGCTATTATTGCCAGCAATATAACAGTCCGTACCAGGGCTGCTTACTCTTCCTTTAAGGCACAGAGGGCCTCCGCAGCAGGATTTCTCAACCTTGGCATTACCGGAGTTTTGAGCCAAGTGTTTTCTTGTGAGGCTGTCCTGTGCACGGTGGGATGTTTAGCAGCTCTAGATGCCCAGCAGCAACCCCGGTCTCCAGACATCTCCAAAGGTCCCCTGGGGGACAAAATCTCCACTGGCTAAGAACAATTGCTCCAGAAAGAAAAAAAAAACACCTTTGTTTTGGGTAAAAACTGATCCCCCGACCACCACCAGGTGGTAACCGTGGGGTGCCAAGCTCCCCTCCAAGCCCCTGCCCTTGTATCGGCTGAGACATCGCAACAGCTGTTCACACTGAAAACCCTCATCACTTAACAGCTCAGCTCTTCTTTCTCTTTTCCACTCATCCTCGATGCCAACACCTTTTGCTGCTCTACCCACCAGGTCTTGGAGCTCTTCATTAGGCTTCCAGTGGGGAGAATGTTCTCCAAGCTCTTACAAGCATCACTCTTGAACAATTTGGGACAAACTCAGTGGCAAAATTGGGGAATAGGTGCACTGAAGTCTTGTATCCTAGTGGTGACTAATCAAGGTCATGTGCCAAGCACGTGTCCTCCAGTTCCGTTCCTTTTCAGGGTGAATTCTCTGTGGATCCACCTGAACACATTCTCAAGACTTCCACCTCTACGGAGCTAGGGTCGAACTAAGGGTCTTCAAAAGTCCCAAGTCTCAAAAAGGTAGTACCCTTTGCTTTAAATCATAAAGTGGTAAGATGGGAGGACAAGGTTTTCGGGGTGGATGGACCCACCTATGACACCCCTGCATTTTCCTTCCCCAGCACATCAACCACACGCCTCCAGGAAACTAGAAGCAATGATTCAGGAACAACACGAAGTGCATTCCACATTTTCTCCGGCACTTCCTCACATACTAGAACACACAGGAACACTTCATGTGCCTACCACATCAAATCAATATAATTTTTCTTTTTTTGGCGGGGGGAGGGGAGATGTAGTCTCATTCTGTTGCCCAGGCTGCAGTGCAGTGGCGTGATCTCAGCTCACTGCAACCTCCGCCTCCCACGTTCAAATGATTCTCCTGCCTCAGCCTCCTGAGTAGCTGGGATTATAGATGTACGCCACCATGCCTGGCTAATTTTTGTATTTTTAGTAGAGATGGGGTTTCACCATGTTGCCCAGGCCAGTCTCAAACTCCTAACCTCAGATAATCCACCCACCTCGGCCTCCCAAAGTGCTGGATATGTTTTAATATATGTGTTTTAACTTTAAACACATGTACCATTTACTCTGTGGCACATCCATAACAACTAGCAGCAAATAATCTATTCCTATTTTACAGCTGAGTAAACAGAGGCAGCAATGTTTGCAACTTGCCCAAGATCATACAAGAGGCAGGGCTAATAAAAGGCAGGGCTAGGGCAGCTCCAGAATATTCTAATTACCTTCTAGTCCTTTGTAGAGAAGGAAATGTTGAAATTAACCAGTGTATTCGTTGCTTAGTATATGAGTACTTCTCTCCAGAGAAAAGGAACAAGAAGTTTGAGTGGGTGGGTGGGTAGATGGATAGATAGGTAGACAGACAGACATTTAAGGGATGGTTTACGCAAATATGAAGTCTGGCAAGTCCAAAATCTGTAGGGCAGGTAGGCAGACCACACAGATAAGTGTCAGTGTTACAGCCTTGAGTCCAAAATCTTCAGGGCAGGCCAGCAGACCGGAAACTCTAGCAGAATTTCTATGTTGCCGTCTTGAAGCAAACATTTGCTGCTTCTTTAGGATACTGGTCTTTGTTCTTAAGACCTTCAACAGATTGGATGAGGCCCATCCACATTACTGAGGGTAATCTACTTTATTTAAAGTCTACCGCGTGAAATGTTAATCACATCTAAAAATTACCTCCCCAGCAACATCTAGATAAGTGTTTGAATAAACAATGGGGCACCACAGCCTAGCCAAGTTGACACATGGAATTAGCCATCACCCCAAGGAATAAGAATAGGCAGAAGTAGCATTATTGGCATCCACCGATTGCTCAAAGGGAAGCTGACCCTTTCAATTCCAGGTGCTTTGCTCAATGTGTCACAAACAAGAACAAAGCAGGAGAAGAGCCACAAAGAGGATTATCACAGACACTAGAGGGAACATGTCAAAGCCAAGCACTTTCCTCAAAGGAAGGCGGAGGGGAACAGTGCAGGGAGTGACAACCCAGGATGCTGCAGGAATGAACAGAGTGGCTCACTGCCTTGAAATCTATGCTTGGAGATTAGATCTGACTGACTTCAGGCAGTTCTAAATGCAAACATGTTAACAGATAGGGCGTGCCAACGTCATGGGCATAATGGAATCCTGATGGGCTCTGAACCGGCTTCCCACCTAGCCTCTTCTATCATCCAAAATGTCTTGTAAGGGTCCTTAGGGGTGGTGGTAAGCACAGGAAAATGCACTCCAAGCTTCTGCAGATCATTTCATCTAGAGACAAGCCTGTGGGGCCTGAGTGTAAGTGAACACGCTTCCTTTGCGAGAGAGTATTTGCACTGCCTACAGTTCGTCTGGAGCTGTCTGCATCCCTGGCTCGCTTTCAGTGAGTTTTATGTTATTGAGGTTTTTTTGGTTTTGTTTAATATGTTTTCCTCCTAATAAAAATGATTAGTGGAGAAGGTCCTGTGTGCTGCAAGAATACATTGCAGAATGTTATGGATTAAAACCTGGCTTGGGATCCAGGTGTCAGCTTCTTCTTACAACTCAGCTCAGAACTGGTTCCAATTCTCTTTGCTATGCTCAGACTGGCCTCTGGAGAGCAAAATGTCCATGCGTAGAGATTCTGTGAAATGCTTACATGATATTGAAAAAAAAAAAAAGCAGATACAGGGAGATGACTCAGTTCACGAGGGAGACCATAGCTCCAGATATATTCCCAGTTCTCCTCTTTGTGACCTTGGGCACTTAACTACTCTGTGCCCCAGTTTATCTACCGGGAACACTTAAATGGTAATAAGACTTGTCGGTCTTCTTCCGACCTATTCAGTAATAAGTTAGGTTGTTAGAACACTCCGTAATCTTAAAGTATGTAAATCAAGCACAGCAAGATATAGAAACCATCAATACCATCACTTTAGGTCAAAAATAAGTTTTAAATTCCAGGTTCCAGGGATGAAAGGCTAATGGTCAGAAATGCTGTCAGTTGGCATAGTTCTTGTCTGTGCGTTTAGTGTGCTCGCCTTCAGATCAAGGAGTCTTTAGTGAAAGACAACCTCACAGTACACTAGCATTGTTGTGACAGCAGATTGACAAAAACGGAGACAGATGGCTGCTCAGCAGCAGGTTTTAAAATGAATTTACTGTTTATGAAATGTGCTAGATTGATGGCTCCAGTGACTGAGTCTGCTGCTTAAAGGGAGAGATCAAGGGGGACAAGGACAATGACCTGGGCAGCCTCCCCTCCATTCTCCAGTCCCTGCTAATCCCAGGCAGGAGGTTCAGGCTAGCTGCCAAGTCCCCAGAAGGGAAACAGTATCTGGACTTATGGCGACACTCACCGTGGAACAAGAGAACAGATTCAGTCCTGTGTGTTCTTCACATTGGCAAGGAAAATGTCAGTGAGCCCCAGTTGTGTGAAGACAGAAGAAAGATCAGGGCTCTTCCCTGGGAATTATCCTGTGTTCATTTCTTGGGAAATAGCTTGAGGGTGGGGAGAATGCATTCCCCAAAATGAGATAAGAGAGGCACACGGAGGCCGGGCGCAGTGGCTCAAGCCTGTAATCCCAGTACTGTGGGAGGCCGAGGCGGGTGGATCACGAGGTCAAAAGATCGAGACCATCCTGGTCAACGTGGTGAAACCCCGTCTCTACTCAAAATACAAAAAAAATTAGCTGGGCATGGTGGTGCGTGCCTGTAATCCCAGCTACTCGGGAGGCTGAGACAGGAGAATTGCCTGAACCCAGGAGGCGGAGGTTGCGGTGAGCCGAGATTGCACCATTGTACTCCAGCCTGGGTAACAAGAGCGAAACTCCGTCTCAAAAAAAAAAAGAGATGCACATGGTCATTACAGCATCATAGAAGAGACGGTGTCCTCATCAAAGCCCCTGAAGTTTGACAAGCTCCAACATCATTCCTTCCCACTCCGTATGACCGTCAGGCAGTCGTCCCAGGCTGCAGCGAGTTTTACCAGGTCTTTCTTTCACGTTGTCAAAGAATTTCTGCCAAACCCCAACAGCTTCATTCTGTTTCCTCAACCATTTTCTTGGAAGAGACTGAAACTTTGTAAAACCACCTCTGGCACTTTTGAGACACCTCCAGCGTCTTTTGTCAGGCATTGTGAATGAAGAACAGAAGGAGAGATCACAGCTGAGGAAAAGTTACCCTAAATCGAGGAGAGCTAGGTCTCTATGACCTGCAAGTGCCACTGGCTGAGAGCTTCAACAGTACACCCTCTATCATCAAGCTGGGGTCGCCTTTTTACTGACTGCATGCTTTGGCACCACAACGGAGTTGCATTTGCCTGTATTATAAAAGTATTCCTGAGACAGCCAGCTCTAAGTGAATGAGGAATGACCGTAAACTGAAACTGCGTTCTGGTTTGACACCCAAGATACGGCAACAATCTTTACAAAGCGCGCAGCCCACGTGCTTCTGGGAAGCCTCAAATGCCTGCACTAATGGTCCCTGTGTGAGGGGCTTGCCTCATCCAGGATGCTGTCCCTGATGCAGCCTGGCGCAAGGGTTCTGCATTCTACAGCAGGACCATTTTTGGACATGGCTGGACCACCCAGTCAGAAGAGCTGGACGATGGGACCTACAGTGACAGCCACCAGGAAGGATAATCCACAGACACTGGGAGAAACTCCAAGACCAGACACCAGGCGAAGTGTGAGGTTGGAGGAGAGCAGGCAGCAGTCCATGGGAACGGCAGAGGCAGACCAAAATCACTGTCATCACAGTGGTGGAGCAGTAGTTCAGTTCCATCTCTCCTGCTCTCTTCATCTGCACGGCCTTGCCAGAGACCTCGTCTATAAATACTGAGCTGGTTTCCAATCTCCCTGGCTTCCATGTATTTTATGTTTTTTAAGTGTGTTAACCTTAGCGTGCTCCTGTTTCTTGTAACTTACAAGAGCCTAATACAAGTATCATCTCACTGCAGCTCAGGCCAGCGGAATGCAAGGGTCAGTGCCTGCCCTGACCTGGATTTACACTGGCTACTCCTAAAACTAGTGTGGGTCTCCTAAATAACCTCTGGCTAGCACAAAAAAAATCACTCACTTCTTCATCCAGGCATTCAGCAGTCTTTAGGAATGCCTGTTATGTACTAAACAATGTGCCAGGAACAACAGATACAAAAGGTAATTAGAAATGGACCTCAGTCTCAAAAGTATTCCCAAAGCTCGAACTTCCCTGTCTGCAATTCTGATTGTCAGGCAGCTTGCAGATGCAAAGGTTTCCCATCCTCAATATTTTCAGTCAGAGATTATGGAACAAACATCACTGTTAGATAAACATACCTTCATTGCCAGTGGATCAACAAGAGCTTAGGAGGGTTTAGTTATATAGACAATTGGGAAGAGAAAAAATTAGAGGGAAACATCTCAGGAAAATGATTAAAAGTTTGGCTCATCTACTCAAAAGAGTCCAACAAAAATAAAAGATCGGCAGAAAAAAAAGACAAATCCCAAATACTGCAAAACTCTTTTAAAATGACATGTTTCTAATACAAATGCAACACCAACCTGCCCAGGTTTGGTCAGCAGGTGGGAGAAGGAGGGTAATGGAGGGTTTACTTGGATGCAAGGAAGCCCTGATAAAAAGGAAAAAAGAAAATGACCGTTTCCCCTGGGAATATTCTAGGGAAGGAAAAGGCTACTGTACTGTCAGCCCCCAAAACACTTCTGTGTACATTAGAAAAAGATGCCTTCTCTGGCAGACAAAACCCCATGCCAGCACTTATGCCTCAGCCAGTATAGTGTGGGCTGGATTTCTGCCCTCATTTCTCCTCTTGCCAGGGGGTCCTTGTGCAGTTAACAACCTATAAACCCTTTCATGTCACAGAGAAGAGAGGAAAAGAGGAAGAAACAGACAAAGAAAGATAAAAGAATCACTCAGAGAAACTGAAACTAAGAGACAAGAAGGAAAGGAGGAAGAAAGAAGAAAAAGAAAGGCAGGAGAGAGGGGAGGAAAACTCAGAAGGCAGAAAGGAGACAGAGTGTGCATGCGCACGCCCCCAGACGCTTCAGACTTGTGACTCTGTGGCCAACCCATGCTTGGTAGAGAGAGGCCAGGCCAGGCGGGTCCTCTAAAACATTCCATTGGGTTTAAATCAACACATCGGTCTCAAGGATTGACTCTTGTGATGCGCTGGGATTGAGGCTCCAGGCACAGATCTGGGAAATGGGCTTCTAGTCCTAAGAGGCCTACTGTCTGTTGAGGGAGCAGAAAATAAAATGCAATGTCTGCCAACCACTCTGGGAGCACCAAGGTACACACAGTGAATTCTGACCAGAAAGAGTCATTTTGGGCAAAGGCATGAAAGTCTTACCATTTTACTGCACATTTAGAAAGTCAAGCTTGACCGGAAGAAAATAAGCAACCAACTAACCATCCACCCAACCACCTACTAATCAACCAAGCAGGGCCCCTCCTATTACTGAGGTGTGTAGCTGCTGGAGGCTTAATAAAGATGCCAGAGGTCTTGTCAGACAGTTTCAACCATCACAATTTTCTGCTAAAAACAAAAACAGCTGATCTAATTCACTCCACCAGCATCATCACCGTCACAAAAGTTTCCCTCCCACCTACCCCCATCTGCTATGTGGCCTCATTTTGGAGATTCCTTTAATAGTATGGAGGAGAATCTCCTTATAGCACATGGCATTTCCTAGATCACTACCTTGGTTACCAATTTAACATCTTCCAAGCAGCTGAAACTTAGAAACATCTCTGCTGTTTAAGATTCTCCAAAAATAGCTCAAAACAGCCTTGGTCATTGTCAACTCAGTTCCTTAGCTGAGGAAATACCTAACAGTCAACCGGGAGCTAAGCCCTATGAATTGAGCCTGGCATGTGTGGATGTATGCAGGAAGAGAGACGCTGCACGAGGGGAAGGTGTACCGAGAACAAAACCCACCAGCTGCATGCTTGTGTCACAGCCAGTGCTCCGGGGCCCTACTTTTTTGTTTCTCACAGTAATTCATTCAACACATATTTGCCAAGCCCTTGCCTGAGTCTTAAATACTGAGCGAGGTTTTGCAGATATAGCAGTGAACGAAAGACTCAATTCCTGGCCTCAAGGAATTTACAATCTCATTTTAAAAAAAACTAGAGCACACAATAAATTAATTATTCAGTAAGCATTACTGGGTAGCAACCCCAAGTGTGACTGAGGCAGAGCACACGGCTGTAGGCGAGGGTGTCGGTGAGGCATCTGATAAGGTTTGCAAGACAGAAAAGTCCTATGGCCAACTTAAGAGTAAGGCAAGGCATGCACCTAAATTAAGACAAGAAAACTTGTCATGTTGGATCCCTATTCACTTCAGTAGGGTTAGCACCAAGTTCAGGAAGACGAAAACGAGTCCCAGAACCAGCAAACACCACACAGGGTTTTATCAGTGGGAAACTTACACAAACGGATGGCGCAGCGTCAGGAGGCACCACTGCGTGTAAGCAGCATGCAGTTTATATACAGCACCTTCACTTAGCACCCTCCCCCAACAACCTCCACCTGGCAACCTGCATTTAACCAAACACAAAGGGCCTGGATCCCCTGTATGACCCAGGTTCCAGGGGGACAAGCTGGGGGCTCAGATGTTCCTCATAGATAAGGAATGAATCTCGGGCTTGGCTACTCCCAGATTCCTGAGCTTGGAAACCTACATTCAGATGTGTCTGCCATAAGGGTCATTCTCAGGGTATGCGTTCGTTATTGCTATCAGCTGTGTCTACCATGCACCACTAAATAGGAGTTACTCTAACAAAGAGGTAGGCGAGAACAGACCAAAGGGAAAACAGCCGCACGGAAAACCTTGAGGCCAGTGTGGCCTCCGCCCAGATCCTGGGAAGTCACAGTGGAGGAGGTGGGGGTTAGATCACTGGCTCCTATGGCCAACTTAAGAGTAACCTCCATTTACTGTCTTTGAGACCCAGGTATGGTTTTCCTTTTTGTCTCTGTTGTCTGAACAAGAAATATCTAGAAATACCCGATCTTTAGTTTGAGATGGCTGCACCATGTGAATGCATCCTAGAAATGTCCATACAAAAAAGGTAACCTTTGCATTTCAAAATATAGGACTACATGACACTCCAGCAGCCCCCTTCTCCACCTTCCCAGATCCAAATACAGCTGCTGCACCACCCCAGAGACTCCCCTCGCCCCCGCCGCCCCCGCCGCCCCCGCCGCCTCTCTTAGCAATGCACTACAGAGCTTCCAGTAACTTCCATTAACTTGAGCTCCCTGATAGCTCGCCTAAGGCTGCCCTGCTTCTCTGTGGGAACAGAGCACAGCCTCTAATGTTAACATCATCAGTTCCCTCTAAGAAGGTTAAATAGCAAATGGCTTTAGTATATCATATCTCTTTGGGTCGATATTCCTGTCATTTATTCATTTTAATTCCTTTCCCATTCATTTTAATCAGTGAAATACTTAGAGAGAAAAAAAAAACTAGGAAATGAAAATCCCAGAATTAAAGTTTGAGTAATAGTCCTAAAAATGTATAAAAGATTTCAGTTCTTTTAACGTCCCTTGCCCTAGTCAGATTCAACTAAAGCTACACAATAGAGGGAGTGGAGGTATTCCTCTCACATTTACAAGATATGATTTTGCAGCTGAATAAGAAATTGGCGGAAATGTTTCCGTTTCTAGCATTGCTGGAATTTGAGGTACAGTGTGGTCTCCAGGGATGGAGTTGAGTTCTGCCCTGAACTTCAACTCTGTTTAATTGCCAGTGGTAGTTGCGAGCATTCTAGATTCCCAGGCTGCTCAGGTCTTAGCAGGAAGGTGGTGTGTGGTCAGTGACAGGGCACGGGAGCGCTGCATCACGGTAAGCATGCCACCCGTTTCCCAGCCCTGGCAGACTGTGTGAGAAGAATTCATGGGCTTTTGAGCTTGACAAACAGGCTGAATGCTCGCTTAGCTATTTACCAGGTTTATAATCTCGAAATTGAAAGGACAAGGGCATAGAAGGGTCATACAACAGATCTCCAGGATTTCATCAGATTAAGTCACTGACATCTGCTGTGACCTGAGGAACGTTTTTCCAGTCCTCACTACTGTATGCACACAGACATGGCCACTCCAACAGCAGTGACTCACATTTGAATAGTCTGTGGTCCTACGTGTTGCTGCAGGATCACTTACCCTCAGAAATTTTTACAAGGTTTTCTATAGGTCTCTATAAAGTCACTGTCATAGGCCCATAAACAGGTCTATTCTTGCAAGTGCCTCTACTTACCAGGCTAAAAGAATCTTGCTGCCACTCCTAGAAGTAGCCCATTTCCCTTCAATACACCCCAACGCAAAACAGTCCCCAAGTGCAGTAGGGACCACTGCTCCTCCATCAGGTACCACTCTGATCCCAGGAACCCTTTTAGTGCCAAGCTGCACTGTTATGTGCAGTAGAATTCTAAGAACGACTCACACTGTGGGCCCTTCTGAGTGTAAGTGGAATCTAAATGTCATGAGCTCTCACTTCTTTGATTGTGCTACCTTCTTTGGCAAAACAGAGATTATCCAGGTGGGTCCAACATAAACCTAAGAAACTCTTTAAAAGCAGTTTTCTCCAGCTCATGGTAGAGAGAGAAGTCAGCGAGATTCAAAGCACAAGAAGCACTGGGGTGCTGTTGCTCGCTTGAAGATGGACAGGCAATGTGGGAAGAAATGCAGGTGCCTCTAGAAGCTGAAAGTGGCTCCCAGATGACAGCCAGAAAAAACATGGGAACCTCAGCCCTGCAACTGCAAGGAACTTAATTCTGTCACAACCTGAATGGGCTTAGTAGCAGATTTTTCCCCAGAATCTGCAGATGAGAGTCCAGCTCAACCAAGACCTTGATATCAGCTGTGTGAGAGAACACAGCCATGCCTGCCTGGACTTCTGACCTACAGAACTGTGACATGATGGTGTTGTCTGGTATTGCGTTACACAGGATAGGAAACTAATGCCTGTGAAACAGGAAGAACAACACTCCCAGAGCATTCTTGTTCCCCACCCGTATTTTACAGCTCAGGTAAATGAATCTGATTTTTTTTTTTTTTTTTTTTTTTTGGAGACAGAGTCTTGGTCTGTCGCCAGGGCGGAGTGCAGTGGCACGATCTCGGCTCACTGCAACCTCCGCCTCCCAGGTTCAAGCAATTCTACTGCCTCAGCCTCCCAAGTAGCTGGAACTACAGGCACATGCCACCACACCCAGCTAATTTTTGTATTTTAGTAGAGATGGGGTTTCACTATGTAGGCCAAGATGGTCTCAATCTCTGATCATGATCCACCCGCCTCGGCCTCCCAAAATGCTGGGATTACAGACGTGAGCCACCGCGCCCGGATGAATCTTTCTGATCTTATTTATAACCTCACTGTTTTCCAAAGACCAGGCATGTGTCCAGTGGGCATTGGGCCTAAAGATAGTCACTATTCTGTCCTCAGAATTACCTTTCTCGGCTACTGGTTAAAAGTCTTGTAGGCCTTATTTCTTTCCAATGTGTTCCAATTCCACCTTGAAGAGATGTATGAGGTTATCTCAATTCATTTACTGCTTCATTTATTCATTAAGCAGTGGAAGCCCATTACATGCCAAGCTCTGTTCTAGGTTCTGGAGATACAGAAGGAATGCATCAAAGTCCTATCACTCATTTCCATAAGGGGCAAAGAGGCAAACAGATACATATCTATGTCGGGTGATGCCAAGCGTCACGAAGGAAAATAGAGCAGAAAAGGGGGATTAAGAGCATCCCAAGAGTGAAGAATAAATTTTACAGAGTGGTCTGTGCAACCTGACAGGGGTGCCATTTGAGCAGGTGAAGAGTGAGCCACGCAGATGTCCAGGGGAAGAACACTGCAGTCAGGGGATCCGAAGATGAGGGTGCTGAGGTGGGGGTGTGCCTGGCATGTTTAAAGACTGACACTGCTGGAGAGAAATGAGCAAGGAGGAGAGAAGCAGCAAATGAAACCAGTGAAGTATCAGGGCTAGATCATGCCGTGTACTACCGGCCACTGAGGAACTTTGCATTTGACCCTGAATGAGATGGAAAACATTGGATGAATTGAACAGACGAGTTTCATGGCCTGACTTGCATTTCTGGGGTCGGGGAGATACCGGGGAGGAAAGGTGAGCTAGTGGGGAAGTGCAGTTGTCCACGGAGAGTGGGTGGTGGTTTGCCAGGAAGGTAGTAAGGGAGATAATGAGAAGCTATTGGATTCTGGATACATTAGAAGATGGTTGTAACAGATTTGTGGATATCTTAGATATGGAAGGTAAAGGAAAGAGAAGACAAGAACAGCACATGCCTGTCTCAACTCCAGCAGTGGATGTGGCTGAAGTTGTTTCCCAGGAGACACCCATGTTTCCAGTCTATTCTACTAGTTCTCCGGGAGCCACCAAACATTCCTAAAGCCCCGTGGTGACGTCTACATTTCACTTGAGACCCCTGCTTTGATGAATAAAAACGTGGACACAGCCAAGCTTCTGTTAGGAGGCAAGAACCCGGGTGAGACAAAATCTTCCAAGAAACAAAGATCCCTGGCTCAGCAGTCAGTTAACTGTTAAAGGGCAGAAAGAAGCATGACAGTGGTTCCTCAGGCCCTAATTCTAACCCGCTTATGCATTTCTGCCAAGCTCATTTGAGTATGACGTTGAAATATGAGTATGAGGTCTGGAACTAGGTCCTAAGTGATCCTGAGGCTCAGTGGTAAAACCGGTCCAGACACTATTTCATGGGTTCTGCAAGACTTCAACCCAATCACTGCTTTTGTATATGAGCAGAGAACAAGCCTTGGAGTCCTGGCATTAAAATCACATGTCTCCGAAGGTAGAGTGTCATTTTTGAACAAGAAGAGAAGTCTGAATAGAAGAAACCTTTCATATTGCTAAAAACAGCTAGTCTATACAGAATGGCACAGAGCCATTTCTCCCAGCTCTTCCCACTAAGCACACTATAAAATCTGGAAATGGTGCAATAGGCCCCAAAGAAGAGCAGAGTGGCAAAACAAGGTGAGCTGGTGTGGGATTCCCAGACTTGAGGAACAACACAGAAGGAAAGCGATGGGGCATCTTGCATCCCCAATCAGCCAACGGGCCAGCATGAGACCGTCAGTTACAGCAGGTGATCAGTCCTAAGGCCTCGTGGTGCCCATGATTCCTGAGACTTTTCGCCCCAACCCAGAGACACTGGATGGAGGGGCAGGGGATAAGAGGTGGACCCCAGCAACTAAACTGACCCAAATAATACCACAAAGCCTCAGAAAATTAAAAAGCTAAAAAAAACTTGAGCTCATAAATGATTCTGATATTTTTGTAGCTAAGGATTAATAGGATAGGCTGGCATATATGGCAGGGTTGAGCTGCAGGGCCAATAAAATGTTCTCAGTAAAAGGTTTTATCTAGAAATAGAGATGTCCAGGTAGGGTTGCTGGCAGTGAAAGCCCTTAACCTTAGCTTTATATTTTAACCACAGGCAGATTGAGGTTAAATTGAAATACACAATTTTATTGGTGTACAGGAAGCAAGAAAGGGACACTGGTCTATATAAAGCTCTAAAATAAAATTTGATTTTCAGCTAAGGTGCTTTTGGGGAATACACATAAAAAAAGCTTTTGAATAAAATCGAAATGTGCTTTTTAGCAACATTTCAGGGCAGTGGACCCCCACCTGTATCAAGAGGCCTTATGTTTTTCAGGCCAGTTTAAATGTGAAGATAGGTCATCTTCCTGAATCAGACCAGAATTTGGGATTCTGGTGCTATCATGAGAAGTATTATTGCAGATGAGCAGTGAGGAACTTTGAATAGTTCCCAAACCGTCCATATCTGAAGCAACAAACGTCATGAGGTTGCCAGTTATCTGAAGCCAAGCTGGGGAAGAAAGTGAAGCGTTGGGGTGGGGTGGGAAGAAGATTGGTTCACCAACATTTCAAAGAAAACAGAGGTCAGGTATGAGAAATTAGTTAACGGTTAATTCAAGAATGTGAAATAAAACATCCCGTATGAAGCTGCTATGTCATCAAATAACCAGACTGCCCTCCTAACCCTCCCTCCTCAGAGGTAAGATCCCTCCATAAATGACCTGTTCTATAAAGAACAGTGGGAAGAATCGGTTCTTATGAAAACCGACTTGAAATTTATTTTTTTCTTTTTTGAGACAAGGTCTCACTTTATCACCCAAGCTGGAGCGCAGTAGCGCAATCTTGGCTCACTGCAACTTCCGCCTCCCAGGTCTGAGCAATTCTTGTGCCTCAGTCTCCCGAGTAGCTGGAACTACAGGTAAGCGCCACCACGCCTGGCTAGTTTTTTGGTAGAGATGGGGTTTTACCATGTTAGCCAGGCTGGTCTCAAACTCTGGGCCTCAAGTGATCCATCCGCCTTGGCCTCCCAAAGTGCTGGGATTACAGGTGTGAGCCACCGCACCTAGGTAGAAAATCCATTTGGAATTTCAAGAAGAGAATGTCTCTAATACCACGAGAGGTTTTTAAAATAAAAATTGTGGCTAATAAAATCTGGTTGGATATATGCCTTTCACAGTAAAAAAGACTTCAAAATCTATTGGACTTGTGTAGAGTGGTATTTTTTCAATCTGGAAGAGTCTGAAGACCACTAAGTCTGCAAAGGCTGCAACCTCTGTCAAGGATTGAAATGACAACTGGAGTCACACAGCCACCGCTCCCTGGATCAAGACGGAGATGCTCACCCTGTCTCTCCGGCAGCGTCCTATGTTGTTTTCGGCAAGTGTCTCTGTCTTAATTTCCAAGACTTTAAAAATGTAAAGAATCTCTAGCTTGCTAAAGACTATATTAAAGGTATGGAATATAATCCGCCAGATTAAAAGTGAGTTTAGCTTTACTTTTTTGTGACTTTTTCTTCATTTTAAAAGTAGTACATACTCAATATTAAAAACCTTTGAAATACAAAAATGTATAAAGAGGAAAATGTTTAAAAACCCTTAATCTCACCATCTAACATTAAGTTCATTAAAAATTGGTTTGTTTCTTTTTAGCACTTTCCCTGAACATACAACTTTTTTAAAAAATTGGAATCATGCTACATGAAAAGTGTAGATCATTTTCCTCTTTATATCTTAGTCTTCTATGTCAATACTTTTCAATACATGGTTTTGAATCACCACATACTATTCCATCTCATAGATGTCCCATAATTATCATCCTTGTCCTTGAATATTTCGTTTACAACCAATTTTCTCTATTAAGAGTTTTAATGAATTTCCTTGTATGTAAATATATTTTCTGCCTCTCTAATAATTTATTTCTGATTTGTTCACAGAATTAGAATGGCTGAATCAAAGAGTATAATGTGTTTAAGAACCTGGTCTAACTGAAACACTGCTTTTTAGAGAGGTGAACTAGATTATACTCGAATCAGCCATGTGTGAGAATGTTTGCTTTACTATATCCTTGAAAAAGGTGATTCTTTTTATTTATTTATTTATTTTTGAGATGCAGTTTCGCTCTTGTTACCCAGGCTGGAGTGCAAGGCTGCCATCTCGGCTCACCGCAACCTCCGCCTCCTGGGGTCAGGCAATTCTCCTGCCTCAGCCTCCCGAGTAGCTGGGACTATAGGCACGCGCCACCATGCCCAGCTAATTTTTTGTATCTTTAGTAGAGACGGGGTTTCACCATGTTGACCAGGATGGTCTCGATCTCTTGACCTCATGATCCACCCGCCTCGGCCTCCCAAAGTGCGAAAAAGGTGATTTTTAACAAATCTGTGGGTAGATTTCTGCTTCCAGCATTGGCCAACTAGATTGTTTCAAAGAAGCCTTCTGACAGAATAACCGCAGAAGCAGGATAATATATATTTTTAAAATATTTTTAAAGACATGAGATCTACCAAGAAAGTAAGACTTGTGAGGCAAAGATATGGGAGACGAGAAAACCAAAAAAATTTAAACCCGCAATTCATGGCTACTTTGATACTTACGGCTGTTACTGCTACTCAAAGTACAAGCGGCAGCTAAGAGTCAGAAACGGAGAAGGGCTTTTAACAGCTCCAGGTTTAAGGATCAAAACTCTGAAATCACTAAGTAGGAGGGACCCTGGCATACCCTTGGGCTTTCAGGATTGGAGGCCTAAAATATATGGGTGAACCAGCAATAGACCACACCTCACACTTAAGGCAAGCTTAATTGCATTCAGGTGGTCAGATTCCTTGCCTAAATGCGTGCCAGAAAAAAGTAAATCCTCTCTGGAGGGGATAGCATAATCCAGAGCCACAAATTCTCTCTATCATTTTTCATGAAAAATATCTGAAGAGTTCAATAAAAAATAAACAGGTATACAAAAGAATTAAGACTAAAGAGAAAAAAATGAGAAAAAGAAATACAAACCGAGCAGAAATAACAAAAACAATCCAGATACTATAGATATAAGACATAGATTTATATGTTCAACAAATTAACAAGAAGTTCTAACAAGAGTTAGAACTAGACAATATAAAAAGGAATCAAATTAACATTCTAAAACTGAAAACTATTGGTGAAATTTAAAACTCAATAGATGGAAACAACATAAATGTCCCTCAGATGAATGAATAAATAAAATATGATACATGTATACACTGCTATTCAGAAATAAAAACAAATGAAGTACTGACACATGGAACATGGACCCACCTTGAAAACTACGCTAAGTGAAAGAAACAAGCCACAAAAGACCACATCCTGCATGCTTTCATTTACACATAATGTCAAAAACAAGCAAATCTATAGAGACAGAAAGCAGACTAGTGGCTGCCCAGGGGTGGGCGCAATGGGAGGTTAAGTAGTGATGGCTAAGGGGTTCAGGGTTTCTTTTCCAGGTAATGAAAATGTTCTAAATGTACAAAAAAAATGTGGTGATGGATACACAACCATGTAAATATACTAAAACGCCACTGAATTATACACTTTAAATGGGTGAATTGTATGGTGTGTGAATTAATGTCTCAATGAAGCCGTTTTAAAAAAATCCTCATAGCATGATTCCAAACGGATAGATTTTAAAAGTCAGTAGGTTCAGTTCAAGACAGGTGTCGTGGCGCATGCCTCTTGTCCCAGCTACTTGAGAGGCTGAGGCAGGGGGAACACCTGGGCCCAATAATTCGAGATTACAGTGAGCTATGATCACACCACTGCACTCCAGCCTGGGTGATAGAGCGAGACCTTGTCTCTAAAAGAAAAACAAAAGAAAAAGTTACAATTAAAAAGATGATTAGTAAACTGGAATATAGGCCAAAATAAAATGTGTTGATTGACAAAAAGGGACAAAAAGATGGAAAATACAGGGGAAAAAAAAAACGTAAGAATTATATGGGACATGATGAAAAGTCTGACAGACCTATAATGGGAGTTCCGGGGGTAAAAATAGAGCAAAAGAAACAACTGAGGAAGGATGACCATCAATGTTCCAACAGAAAAAGGATACTAGCAAAGCTCCATTAGCCACAAGAAAGACACATAGAAGGAAATCACACCTAGAAAACATTGCGCTTAAAATTTTGAAAATAAAAACCAAGAGGAAATTATAAAGGCAGGAAGATAAAGTCTCATTAAAAAAAAAGAAGATAAAGACATTTTCAGTCAAACAAAACTGAGAAAAAAAAATCACCACAGAAGATTCACACTAAAGGAAATACTGACATATTTTTTTTTGAGACGTTGTCTTACTCCTGTCGCACAGGCTGGAGCGAAATAGCGCGATCTCGGCTCACTGCAACCTCCACATCCTGGGTTCAAGCGATTCTCCTGCCTCAGCCTCCTGAGTAGCTGGGATTACAGGCACCCGCCACCACGCCAGGCTCATTTTTGTACTTTTACCAGAGATGGGGTTTCGCCATGTTGGCCAGGCTGGTCTCAAATTCCTGACCTCAGGTAATTCGCCCATCTCGGCCTCCCAAAATGCTGGGATTATAGGCATGAGCCACTGTGCCTGGCCAATACTGACATATTCCTTAGGTTGAAGAAAGATGACTTCTCAGTGAAGCAAGGAGATGCCAAAAGGAATAACAGCTAAGAGAACTAGTGACGACATGGGTAAATGTAAAAGAATACTGATTCTATAACCCAATCACATATTTTAGGATTTAAAATTTATATAGAATGAACACACATGACAACAATATCACACAAGCTGACGGGAAGGGAAGTAGATTTAAAGTCCTTACATTGTCTGGTGAGAGGTAAATGCATTGTTTTATTTTCTAAAATGTCAGTAATTTTAAGATAACTACTAAAAATACAAATATTGAGAGAATATTTGAATTATGAGAAATAATTAATTCAAAAGAGCCAATAAAGATTAGAAAAAGAAAGATAACAAGTGGGAAAAATAGCCTTTATTGAAACGTATCAGTAAATACAGTACATCTATACTACTCAAATTTAAAGATTGATAGATTACATTTAACAATAACAATCAGCCATATACTGCTGAAAGGAAACAAGTATTAATTATAAGAGCATTTAAATATTGAAACTAAAGAATTGTGTGATGTGTGAATACATTGGTCAGATAAAAAAAGAAGACACAGGACATTGAAATGCTGAACAAAGAATGAGTTGCTATAGTTTATTAAATATCAGAATAGTAAACATTGAGGCAGGAATAATTACCAGAGATAAATAAGGATGTTTCACAAGATAAAATGGTCAATCTACCAGGATCATATGCAATTCTGAAATTTTATGTACCTAACCCATATTTGTATGAAAAATATATAAAGCCAAAATGACAGAATCCAGCCTGGTGACAGAGTAAGACTCTGTCTCAAAAAAAAATAATAACAAATAAAAATTACAATTGTAATAAGAGTATAACATAACTCAATAATAACTAGAACAAGCAAACAATAAATCAGTAAGGGTACAGATTAGTGCAACAGGATTACACAATGTGGCCTGACATATTTAGAACACTGCACATAATTTCAGAATGCACATTTATTTCAAGTGCACACAGAACATTTATGAAAATTGACCATATGCTGGAGAATAGGGCAGGTCTCAAAAATGTCAAAGAAAAAAAAGGCGTACATGCTATATTCCCAGAGTACTCTAAAATTCATCTAGAAATTAACAACAAAAAATAACTAGAAAATATATTTGGAAGTTAAGACATCCAATAAATAACCCAAGGTTCAAATAAAAACATTGAAATGGAAATTAGAAAATATTTTGAACTAAATGGTAATGAAAAATATATCGAAGCTTATGAATCACAGTCAAGGCCTTATTTAGAGGGAAATGTATGACTTAAATAAGCTAGTCAAGAAAAAAGAATGGAAATCAATTTATCTGAGAAACTATTTCAAGATTTTTTTTAAGTAAATTAAATTTAAATAAAAACAATAAAAGAAAAGATATTATTAAAATAAACATAGGAGAGGAGAAACTAGGAATAAAATAACTTCTGTAAAGGACCAGATACACACATTTTTTTTTGTCTTTGCCGACAGAACGCGAGAGAGAGCGAGAGAGAAAGCGAGAGCTCACACAAACTAAAATTAGGGCTGAGAAAGAGGACATCATTATAGGTCCTATTAGACATTAGAAAGCTCATAAGAGATCATTGTGAACAACTTCGGGCCAATTAATTTAAAATTGTAGCTGAAATAAACCCTAAGGAAAGTGCAACTTATCAAAACCAAATGCAAACTCTAAATAGTTCTATATCTATTGAAGCCTTCCCTTAATGAAGATTCTAGATGCAGAATTCACCAGTGATTTCCATGAAATATTTATGGAAAAAGTTACATAAAGTTGACAAATTCTGTAAAGTATTAAAAGATAGAATACTCACCGAATCATTTATGTGAACAGCATAACACTGAAAACAAAATTTGCCAATAACATTACAATAGAAGAAAATTAGAGGCCAGGTGCAGTGGCTCACGCCTGTAATCCCAGCACTTTGGGAGGCCAAGGTGGGCAGATCACGAGCTCAAAGTTCTAGACCAGCCTGGACAACAGGGTGAAACCCTGTCTCTACTAAAAATACAAAAATTAACCTGGCGTGGTAGCACTTGCCTGTAATCCCAGCTATTAGGGAGGCTGAAGCAGGAGAATCACTTGAATCCAGGAGGGGGAGACTGCAGTGAGCCGAGATTGCGCCATTGCATTCCAACCTGGATGACAGAGAGAGACTGTGTCTCAAAAAAAAAAAAAAGAAAAAGAAAAACAGAAAAAGAAAATTAGAGATCCACCTTTCTCATTTACATAGATGCAAAAAATGATACACAAAATTTTAGCAAATGAAATACAGCAATCTATAAAAAACACACCATGAACAATTTGGGTTTAAGAAAGAAGAGGTGGGTTTCACATTCAAAAACCAATGTATTGGCAATAACTTCCAAAAGAGGCTACCGTGGCCGCTGCGAAGGAGACGCGTATCTTGCGCTGAAGTCGCCCAGCAGGAGGAGGAGCTCGGTTCCCGGAAGCAGGGCCCCGTGGAGGGTTCTGGGAAAGCAGGAGCCAGAGCCTGAGCCACTGCTTCTGTCTTCGGAAGGCGCGGCGTCGCGACTGCGCTCGGCCAACAGCTAGTGCTGCCTGCGCTGGCACGCGCTGAAGTTTGCGCACAAGGACTGTGGGTGGGCGTCACGGATGCGCTTTGGGGGCTGGCTGGCCTGCTGGGCCTCCGCCTTGTCTGCCTCTGCCGCCTCACCTTGGTCACGGATGCGTTCCCCACGTGCAGGCCCTCACTCCAGACACCGCGCTGAGCCAGCCTGCCGCTAGGACCTGCAGGTGGCTGTTGAGACAGAGTGCCCGTTCGCCACGTGGTTAGTAAATGCCGGCCAGTCCCTCCTGCGCTTGGAGTCTACCACTGCGACGACGGCATGCTATCCCTTTGTCTTCGCCCATACCACTTCCAGCCGAGGGGGGTGGCATCCGGGGTGGTGGGGAGACGGGGTCGACGTGTAGTAACGGGGTGCCGGTGCGGATGCCGGAAGTGCGGAGATCTGTGCTGTTGGGGCCCCTTCCCAGTGACAGCCTGTTGCTCTTAGATGCCTTCCCAGGGTAACTCCGTGTATACTGTTGCAGAGTGCAGGTCCGAGCGTGCAGCATGCTCGTGAGGTCTGCCCACCGTGACCAGTCTGGAGGACTGCAGGGCCTTCTGTGGCTCCCCCGTGCTGCCCGCTGCAGTTGCTGAGCACTGGAGTTCTGTCACAGACCAAAGCGACTTCTGGATTCTGAGGCCACCCACCTGACGCGGGACATGAGACCTCAAATGGTGGTGGATACGTCATTTGACTCATGCCCTACACATGCGTTTGAAACCTTTAAAATAGAGAAATACCAAAGAGCCTGAAACTGCTAAGAGAAGCAATTCTGGAAGGGAAGCCAGGCAAACTTGAAGAGGCAGCTCTTCCCTTTTACGTGACTTGCGAACTGAGCAGAGGTTCCCAGAAAGCCTTGAAGATGCTGCAGTTCTTAACGGCGACCCAACAGTTAGATCCTAACACTTCAGGATGTTGTGCTGGGGCTTTGTGGCCTGGGCTGCGAGAACTGATTAAACATTTCTGCAGTATATGGTATAGTCTGACCTGAGAAAGATGTGCATTACCGTAGTATTCAAAGATGGATTCATTTGCATTTTTCAGAGAAGAGCCTGGAACTCGACAATATCTGTAATTATATGGACTTCTTTTATAAGGAGCTCTTTGTAGTTTACTGGATAGTCATTTTATGCCTGGAATTGAAGTGTAATAAACTTAGTCTTACTGAATTGATCACAGATGATATACTTAAAGGCAGTTTATTATTTAGTAAGGCAATCTTTGGTCTTAACATTCAAATGATAGACTGTATCCTACAGAAATAAGTGTTTTAATATGCAAATTTTCTTAACTATCGGAGGAGTCATTCCATTAAACGTTTTGAATTAATATCAAAGTAGGATATCGATAGGAAGATAAAGGAAACAACCTTTGTAGTCTGTCGGTTTCCCTTTCAAATTGCTGATGTTTTCTTAAGGTTAACGTAACAGTCCACCTTATGTTGTACACATACAACATTTTCTAAGCTGTGTACTATGGTTTCACTTGCTTTGGAATCTTTAAGTTCAAACTCCCCCCCCCCGCCCCCCCCGCCCACATACACACACCCACCCATCCTTTAATTAGTCCTTTTAATTTTCATTCAATTTATGTTATTCAGCATTCTGCAGCCATGTAAAATATAGGTGTTTCTGTTTATTTACATGCTAAACAACGTTTTTACCAAATGGCAGATAGTCTGCCCAGATTCAAAACTATACAACAAAATTAGAAGCAGAAATTTGATATGTGAGTATCAGTGGCAAATTTAAGAACACGTGCCTTATAAAAAGGGGGCTTCTCCAGCTAATATTGCATTAAGGCCCATTGTTGCAATGTTTTTAAAAAGAGAAGGCAGAAATCACAGATGTAAAGGTAAAATTTTTGTATTTCCGGTGAAGAATTTTAAAAAACCAAAAGCTTAAAACTACTGTGGGCCAAATAAAACCATCTGCAGCCAGATTTACCCTACTGGTCACCAGTTTGCAGCCCCTGGAATGGACTCTTGTTTTATTTTAAAAGCCTATGAGGTTTAACAATCACCTTCAAAATTGAGATAGTCATCACTTTTTCATTCTGGAATATATTGTAATTCATTCTTTGAATAGGTAGGCTTTACGGATCCTCTGCCCTTCTCTGTTATGAAGATGGAACAGGCCACTGAATGACTACTTCTCTCAAGGAGCTGTAGAAATAAATGAAAGTCGGAGAGGGGACAACGAAAACAAAAACTCAAAAACGACAAAATAAAAACCTCTTTGTTCACAAAGAATAGAAAGGAATATCCTTTATCTATTAAAGAATAACTATCCAAACCTACAACAATCATCATAGTTAATGGTAAATTGTTGAAAGATTTTGCTCTGAGATTTGAAATGAACCAAGGACTCTTGCCATCACCATTTATATTCATATTGTAATAAAGGTTATAGCCAGCACAATGCAGCCAGAATAAGAAATAAATATTTAAGAGTTGGAAAGGAAGAAATAAAACAACCAGTTTCTTTTTATTCTAGAAGGCAAATTATATATGTAGAAAGTTCAAAGTGACCAAAAGCTATTAAAATTTATAATTTATAAGTACTAGCTTCATGGTAAATACACCAATTATATATCTTTGTACCAAAAAAAAAGGAAAATAAAACTTTTAAAGAGATTCCATTTGCAATAGCATTCCATTTGTAATAAATATGAAAAAAATCTTATATATATATACAAAACCTTTACATAGAAACTATAAAACATTACTGAGATAAGTTAGAGAATATCTAAATAAGTGGAGAGACATACCATACAAGGGGTCTTCACAAAGTTCATGAAAAATGCATATTATGAAAAAAACTATGTATTTCAAAATCTTTTTGCACCAAAATAAACTTGTACTAACTTGATATAAAATGTCTGAACCTAATTCTATCTGATGCACTAAGAAGTATAAGACATCAGTTTGAAAAGAGCTTCTTTCAGGGAAAAAATTAATCTAGTTTGTGCTTTGATTGAAGAAGACCAACTAAAGCAGAAACAATAGCCAATATCATAGACATTTCAATTGGTTCAGCTTATACAAGCCTGAATTTAAAAATTAAGTTGAACAAACTTCCCACTCAATAGAAGCCAAAACCATTGTGCCTAGATTAGCTGCAGGCAAGAGCAGAGCTTTCAATGGAAATTTTAAAACAAGTGAGATCAAGATCCTGAAGCATTTCTTTGCAGAATTGTAACAGGAGATGAAACATGACTTTACCAGTATGATCCTGAAGACAAAGCGCAATCAAAGCAATGGCCACCAAGAAATGAAAGTGGTTCAATCAAAGCAAAAGCAGACTGGCCAAGAGCAAAGGTCACGGCAACAGTTTTTCGGGTTGCTCAAGGGCCAAAGCATGTTAATATCTGCTTATTATGGGAGTATTTTGAGAAAGTTACCAAAGCTTTAGTAGAAAAATGCCTGAGAAAGCTTTACCAGAGAGTTCTTCTCCATCATGACAATGCTCCTATCTTCTCATCAAATAAGGGCAATTTTGTAAGAATTTCCAGAGGAAATCAATAGGTCTTACAGACCTGAGTTGGCTCCTTCTGACCTTTTTTTTTCCTTAAAATATCTTTATTATATCTTAAAATATCTACTATTCTTCAGTTAATAATGCAAAAAAAGACTGCACTGATGTGGTTAAAATTCCCAAGACCCTTAATCCTTTACCGATGTGCTAATGGCTGATAACCATCTCTTATAAAGGTGTCTTGAACTTGATGGGGCTTATATTGGAAATAAAGTTTATGCTTTTATTTTTATTTTACTTTGAATTCCATTTTTTCCACTTTGTTTTTTTGAGACAAAGTCTCCCACTGTTGCCCGGGTGGGAGTGCAGTGGTGCAATCTCAGCTCACTGCAATCTCTGCCTCCTGGGTTCAAGTGATTCTCCTCCCTCAGCTTCCCAAGTAGCTGGAATTACAGGTGCATGCCATCACACCTGGCTAATTTTTTGTATTTTTAGCAGAGATCAGGTTTCACTATGTTGGCCAGACTGGTCTTGAACTCCTGACTCATGATCTGCCTGTCTCAGCCTCCCAAAGTGCTAGGATTACAGGCATGAGCCACCACACCTGGCCCACAACTGTTTTTAAGTCCCTTTATATGCATATATTGAGTCAATATTGTTGAGATGACAATTTCTCTAAATTGATTTATCAATTCAATGCAATAAAAATTTTTGCATATATGCACCTAATAACAGAGCACCAAAATACATAAAGGAAAAGCTGACAGAATTGAAGAAATAATTGGAGACTTCAACACTTCCCTTTTAATAATGGACAGAACAACTAGACAGAAGATCTGTAAGGAAATATAAGTCATGAATAGCTCTGTAAGCCAACAGGAGCTAACAGACATCTATAGAATATTCCACCCAAAAGTCACAGAATAAAAACTCTTTGCAAGTACACACAGAACATTCTCCAAGATAGAACACATGTTAGGACATAAAATAAGTTTTAATATATCTTAAAGGATTAAAATCATACAAAATATATTCTCTGACCATAATAGAATGAAATTAGAAATCAGTAACAGAGGGAAATTTAAAATATTTATAAATATCTAGAAATTAAACAAACTTCTGAATAACAAATGAGTTAAAGAAGAACACATGAGAGACATTAGAAAATAGAGTTATATGAAAACAAAAACACAACATACCAAAACTTAAGAGAGGCTATGAAAGCAGTGCTTAGAAGGAAATTCATAGCTATAAATATCTGTGTTTTAAAAAAAAAAAAAGATCCTGACTCAATCACCTAATTTTTTCCTTAAGAAATTAGACACAGGATAGCAAATTAAACCCAAAGCAAGCAGGAGAAAGGAAATAATAGACCAGGGTGTAAATAAAAGAATAGTCTTTTCAACAAATAGCAAACTGAATATGTACAAGCAAAAAGATAAAGTTCGGTGTGTACCTTATACCATATTTTTACTCAGAATATATTTAACTCAAACAAATTTACTCAAAATGTATGAAAGACCTAAATTATAGACAATGAAGATGGCTTAGGTTAAATCTTTCTAATTCCTTGCATTAGGCAATGATTTCCTAGAGATGACACCTAAAGTATAAGAAATCAAAGAAAAAAATAACACTGGACTTCAAAATTAAAAATTTTTGTGTATCAAAAGATACTATCAAGAAATTGAAAGAATCCACAAAATGGGATAAAGTATTTTCAAATTATATATCTGATTAGGATCTAGTATCCAGAATATTAAAAGAAGTGTTAATAATAAAAAGACAACCCAATAAAAGTTGGGAAATAATCTGAATAGACACTTCTTCAAAAAAGATATACAAATGGCAATAAGTACATGAAAAGATGTTCAACATCATTAATCATTAGAGAAATGCAAATCAAGTCAGAATAAGATACGACTTCACACACACTAGGATGGTTCTAATAAAAAAAAACACATGATAGCAAGTGCTGTACAGTGTGTGGAGAAATTGAAACTGTTGTCATTGTTGGTGGAAATGTAAAACAGTGCAGCTGATTCATAAACCAGATGGGCAGTTCCTCAAAAAGTTAAACGGAATTGCTACATGACCCAGCATTTCTATTCTTGGGTATGTATCTGTATTAGTCTGTTTTCACACTGCTACGAAGATACTACCTGAGACTGGGTAATTTCTAAACAAAAGAGTTTAGAAAGATTCACAGTTCTGCATAGCTGGGAGGTCCTCAGGAAACTAACATAGCTGGAGGGCCAAGGGGAGACAAGCCACATCCTGCCTGAAGACAGGAGAGAGAGAGTGCAGGGGAAAGAAACAAACAAAACCTGTCCCTTTTAAAACCATCAGTCCTGTGAGAACTTCCTCGCTATCACGAGAACAGCTTGAGGGGAAACTGCTACCATGATCTAATCACCTCCCACCAGCTCCCTCCCTCAACATGTGGAGATTACAATTCAAGATGACATTTGGCGGGGGACACAGAGCCAAACCATATCAGTACCCAAAAGAACTAAAAATATATGTCACATAAAAATTGTGCATTAGTGTTCTCACTCATAGATGGAAGTTGAACAGTGAGAACACATGGACACAGGGAGGGGAACGACACACACTGGGGCCTGTTACGGGGTGCGGGGTGAGCAGAGGGAACTTAAGGGACAGGTCATGGCACAGGTATACCTATCTAACAAACCTGCATGTTCTGCACATGTATCCCAGAACCTAGATTTTTTTTTTTTTCAGATGGAGTCTCACTCTGTCACCCAGTTGCCTGGGCTGGAGTGCAGTGGCACAATCTTGGCTCACTGCAATCTCCGCCTCATGAGTTCAAGCAATTCTTCTGCCTCAGCCTCCCAAGTAGCTGGGACTACAGGTGCATGCCACCACGCCTGGGTAATATTTTGTATTTTTAGTAGAGACGGGGTTTCACTGTGTTAGCCAGGTTGGTCTCGATCTCCTGACCTTGTGATCTGCCTGCCTCGGCCTCCCAAAGTGGTGGGATTACAGGTGTGAGCCACCGTGCCCAGCCCCAGAACTTAAATTTTTTTTTTAAATGTGCATTAATAGAAGCATTGTTCATAGAAGCATTATTTCTAATAGCCACAAGGTGGATACAACCCAAATATCCATCAACTGATGAATGGATAAACAAAATGTGTTATATCCATATAATGCAATCTTTTTCAGCCCCAAAAAAGAACGAAGTACTGATACATTCTACAAAACGGGTGAATCTTCAAAACGTTATGCAAACTGATAGAAGTGAGACATATAATGCCACGTATTATATGATTCCCGTGGTATTAAATTCTCAGAATAGACAAATACATAGAGACCTAAAGCAGATTCGCGATTACCGGAAACTACAGGGAGAGGGAAACCGGAAGTAACTGCTAACTACATAGGGTTTCTTTCTGGATGGTGCAAATATTCTGAAACTAGGTAGTAGTGATCATTGTAAAACCTTGTGAATATACTAAAAAAAATTTGAATTGTACAATCTAAAAGAGCAAGTGTAATGGTATGTGAAGTATATCTCAATAAAATGTATTTTTACGGTGGTGCGTGCCTGTAATACCAGCTGCTCAGGAGGCTGAGGCAGGAGAATTGCCTGAACCCAGGAGGCAGAGGTTGCGGTGAGCCGAGATCGCGCCATTGCACTCCAGCCTGGGTGAAAAGAGTGAAACTCCATCTCAAAAAAAAAAAAGTATTTTTAGGTGATCATCAAGGGGTCCCTTTAAGTTTTCTCCAAAGTAAACCTGTATAGCTTTTTTTATTATTCTTCATGCCATTAATTCAAGCTCCTACAATAATGGTGATTTTTTTTCCTACAGGGTTAGTCCTAACATTTAAACTGAAACATTTAGAGAGCACAGTATTGATTCAGCCACTGAAAAATAGAAGGATGCTACTATCTATACAGTTTCAGACTTTATTTATATTAATGCAGCTGAAGATTATATCACATAACTGCAACATATTAGCTCATATTGACCTTACTGTCATTTTAAACCTTGAAGTCATTTTTCACATATCGTTTATTCTCTACTTGTAAGATTGGCTTTTTGGATACAAGTGTTAGCCCTATAGAAATGTCTTTGATTTGGTCCAGTATTTTAATTTTTAGATTCCTATGTTATTGCCAGATACATGAAGTATTCCTTTCTGTTTACTGTCAGTTTCCAATTTAATTTGATCAGTATCCTACCACTGTTCTCAGCCAGGTCATTGACAGGTAGAAGGCAGAGCCTTGTCACATACCACTATACCATTTTCTCCAGGAATTAGCCACAGCTTGTTGATTAGTGCTCTTTCAAAGTTGTACGTAGACTAGGCTCTGCTATTGTAACAATTAAACCCTCAAATCTCAGTGACTTAATGCAACAGAAGTTTAATTCACAATTATATCTCAGTGCAGTGTTGGTTCTGACTCCTCTGGACGGTTTTCCTTTAACCAGTATCTAGGAAACTGGGTTGTTCCAACAGAGTGGCTCCACCATACATGAAGATAGGGAACAGAGAGAGAGAGAGTCAAGAATCTCACAGGAGATTTTAAGGGCCAGGTCTGAAAGTGTCATATATCACTTCAGCCACAGCCTCTGAGCCATACCAGTCATATGGCTCCAAACCAAGTGCCGGAAAACGTAGTCTTTCTCTGTGCCCAGGAAGAGGAAATAGGATTGATGAACATCTAGCCATAGCATAACAACACTTCAATCTTCCAAAGTTGGCAATGGGCAGGGTGCGGTGGCTCACACCTGTAATCCCAGCACTTTGGGAGACTAAGGCAGGTGGATCACTTGAGGTCAGGCGTTCGAGAGCAGCCTGGGCAACATGGTGAAACATCATCTCTACTAAAAATACGAAAATTAGTCAGGCATGGTGGCACACAACTGTAATCCCAGGTACATGGGAGGCTGAGGTCGGAGAATCATTTGAATCTGGGAGGCAGAGGTTGCAGCCAAGATCACGCCATTGCACTCCAGTCTGGGCAACAGAGAGACGCTGCCTTAAAAAAAAAAAATGCCGGGCGCAGTGGCTCATGCTTGCAATCCCAGCACTTTTGGAGGCCGAGGTAGGTGGATCACCTGAAATCAGGAGTTTGAGACTGGCCTGACCAACATGGAGAAACCCCGTCTCTACTAAAAATACAAAATTAGACAGGCGTGGTGGCGCATGCCTGTAATCGTAGCTACTCAAGAGGCTGAGGCAGGAGAACAGCCTGAACCTGGGAGATGGAGGTTGCAGTGTGCCGAGATCACACGGTTGCACTCCAGCCTGGGCCACAAGATCAAAACTCTGTCTCAAAAATTAATAATAAAAAAATAACTTAAAAAAATGTTAAGTGGCGATGACAGGAGACTCCTCAAATGAGAAGAGATGAATGAACTTTGTAGTCTTTTTCTTTTCCCTTCTGGATCTGCCGTCCTTCCGAGCTCTTTCATTTACACCAGCCCATCACCACCGGGACACTGGAGGCTGCTTCAGCCCCTAAGAGACACCCACCAAAGGAAGACTCACACACTCCCCAGCCTAACAGTGTGGACAAGATGCTGTTCACTAGTGGAGTTAGATGAAGTAGGTCAACGTATTCCTTCCACAGCCCAAAGGAATTGGTGCTAATTCCAGCTTCTCTAATATGATCTCATGTTGACCCCCTTTTATAGATGGGCCAATATCTGTTCCAAGCAGAAACATTCTTGGATGTTTTGCCCCAAATACTGAAGAGAGTTTTGGCCTAATAAATCATCTCTTCTCCAGAAAATCAATACCAGGAAGTCCTTCTTTTTCAGGGGAGACCCCAGCCAAAGCCCTAACCCCAGAAGGAGTACAGACCTTCATGGAATTAATCAGACAATGCTAACAGAGTACTACATGTACCACCTAGGAGGTAGGTGTGATCATTTTAGGATAATTCTTTGTTGTATGGAACTGTCCTAACAACTAACATGCACTAAACCACGTGTAGATATTATTTGTGACAAAAATAATCCCACAATTTTCCAAATGTTCTCTAGGATCTACGATCGAGAATCACTGGGACGGATATGTGAACTCATTCAAATTCAACCCTTCTAAGATATGGATAATTTAGCATTCAACACCATGCACTTTAAAAATGAAATAAGGCTACTTATTGGGTTTCACGTACAAAGAAGGAAATAACACTGCCAAATGCCCTTCCTCCTATTTCTCTTCTCTGCTTTCAAGGCAAAATAGATTCGGCTGATGACAAATGTGGTGTAAGTAATCACTCTCGGAGTGTGACCTGATGCTTCTGGATTCCCATTCTTAGTTTCTTGTTCTCCAGGAGAAATAACAGGATTCAAGTCATAGCAACACCTGAACAAGCAGTCCCTATCCAAATGAGCCTCTGAACAAGCAGCCCCTCCAAACAGCCTTCTCATAGAGCCTCACGTCCCATCTTTGCCAGCCCTGTATCTCCAAGCCCTTACTTCAGACCCTGGTCCATCCCCATAAGGTCTTTCCAGAGAATGGGGCTTTTAAAATAATTATTAAATTAGTTGATTTGGTGATTGGTAACATTCAGTAACTAATTCAGTAATATTTGATAATTAAAATATCCCTGTAGCCAGGGTATGGTAACCTGCATAAATGTATCTCTGATTCAGATATTTATGAAAGCTTTCTAAACTGAAAACATTTTCAGTATGACTTTTACTTTTTCTCATTCCAAGTTGAGGTCATCATGATAATCACAGACATATTCTAAGATATGACAGCATAAGGTAATATGTGGCCTTTTAAAAACCTTGCATCAAACATTGGCTAATCCATGTGACTGTACCAACACGCATTGTTCCAGTAGCCTATCATGAATGCCTTTGTCAAATGTGAGGCTAATATCCATATGTACTTGTGTGACATTCTCCTAATCTAGCTAATATATTAGCTTTTCCCAAGAACAATAGAGACAAAAAAAGCTCTTTTCAATTTAAAAGCACACTGAGGAAAAGAAAATCCTCCAATCTGATAGGTGTTTTATATAATCTTAGAAAAGTATTTCTTTATATTATGTTTTCACTGTTATTATCTCTTATGGAGGCCGTATGAGGCAGTGGATAAAAGCCTGCATTTGGAGTCAGGAGTCAGACCTGGACTCTGCCTCTTCTTGCTGGGTGACCTTGGGAAAGTCATTTAACTTTCTCCTTATCTCTAAAGGGCTAAGAATAATGCTTTCTTTCTACTTAGGATGTAATTAAGAAAACAAAATCCCATTCAAATATTTAAAGCCCAGGGAATTTAATACAAAGCATGGCTTACTCAGGTGGCAGAGACTTGAAGAGTCAAAGGGAATGGTGGGTAAACCAGAGATTGTAACAGCAGGAAGTCACCCTGCTCCTTAGCAGGAAAGAAAAGGGAAGAAACAGAGTTCCGGAGTCTAGACACAGGAGGCTTGTCTGGTAGAAAGCGGAGGCCCAGAGGAGAAGCACCTACCTGCTGCTTAAGGGAGAAGACCGCATCTCCCATCAGTGCTTCCTGCCAGCCAGCAGCCAGCTAATAAGGATGGGGCGCAGCCTGCAAGGTCCAGCCCCTGGTAATACAGAGTAAGGGCAGAAAAACAGAGAAGAATAAAGCCGAAGGCAAATAAAGTTCCTTTTTAAGATTACTGTGAGTATTAGTATAAATGAATAAACACATAGGAAAGGACTTTGTAAACTATAGAGTGCTACAAAACATGATGAGGAGTTGATTTATAAGATGCGCTTCATTCAAAACATCAGGGAAAACTCTCTCTCCTCTGACCTATAACATTTTACCTTTACTTTCCCTACACATTTCTTTCTGCCAAATTCTCTTGATTTTTAAACACATGTCATATATTTCTGTGCATGACTTTAATCCCTGAGGCCAAGCCTATGTCCCATTCATCTTCATAAGCATCACCATCCATTTCCCTTAGTAGATATTTAGTAAGTACTGGAAGGAGGAAGAGAAGGAAAGAAGGAAATAAGGAAGAAAAGGAAAAAAAAAGAAAAAAGAACAAAGAAGGTGGAGGGAGGAAAGAAACAGCATAGCCTAAAGTTAAACTAACTTACAGTATAAAAGGTGATTCTCATCTTGAATATTAATGGCATTAAGGCAGGAAATTCCTCATCATAAGGATTTGACTGGAATGCCACAGGATGTTTAGCATCCCTGAGCCCTGCCCATTAAGAGACAGCAGTTCCTCCTAGTCACGATAAACACAGCCATCCACATTTCAGAGCCCTAGGAGGCGGCGGAGACTCATTCTCAGCTGAAGGTGTTCATATGTCTCCATCAAGCCCAGCCTCTCACAATCCCAGGCGTCCTGTCTACTATGCTACCAAACCAATATACTTCCATTTCACTTTTTATTTGATTTGATGATAAAATTGTTCACTAGCATATCTGTTTGGGGAGAAAATGACTAAATGAAGTATAAATGTTCTCAATATTCATCATCTACATGCGATGCAAGAGACAAAGTAATCCAAAGGAGATTAGGGGAGGTGAACTTTGTCATGGAGGAATAATTTCATGCAGAAAAACAAATTCCTTTGCCCTGCTGGGACAGGACTATTCATTTATTCAATCAGCAAACCTACTGATTGGTTATTGTAGGCCAGGCATCGTATTAGATGCTGGGTACATGGATATAAATAAGACACAGTCTCCATCTCCATGGAGTCCTTTATCTAATAATGGAGACTGAGAGATGATCGGATTGATGGTGAGAAATAAAGATAAAGTCCTAACCCTGCCCAAAACCAACAGACCTCCTCTTGGCCAACAAGACCCTACGGTAACCTTAAAACTGAGCTCCTAGGCATGATGGGATGGGAGGTTGGACGCGCCTCAGTATCCCCCTCCCCCACTAATGGTCATTAGACTTTCTTTTCCAAGGGTTTCTAAGCCCTTTTGAAAGACTGGCTAGACTCCCTTTTTTGTGGTTTTAGCACAACAAGCAACCAGTGTTCTTTCCTGATGAGAGACCGCGGACCATGGACTGGTTCTGGCCAGTTTAGAAAGGCTGCACACCAAATGCTTCTGCGTCCTCCATGTTACCTTTTGATGTAAAAAGCCAAATTTTAATGTATTTAAATGTTAAGTATCCACCCCAAAGCAAACATGGGGTGTATGTATGTTTGCTTATACGCATATGCATGCCCCCTTCATGAATATTCATAGCTCCTCTTATAACGTGTTGAATATATATATATACTTAGCTAACACATTCAGCATAAATTTCTGTCTCATTCTTCCCTTCCTCAAAGTGCCTGCTTTACTTTCTGTGAGAGGCTACACTTCCCAGCCTGTGGAACAGCCAGCCTGTACAGGCAGCAACTCTTTATAAGAAAAAAGCCCTTCTTTCCAAATTTACAAACTTCATGATTCTCCAGTTGACAGTGGGGTTCAGGACATACTACCCAAGAGTATCTTAAGCTGAAGGAATTTGAGAAAAACTGCATAAACAGGAAGATGACTGTCACCTTCCTCTGTCCTTCTTCCCTGAAGCAGGTCACAAAACCTAGGAAGGATTTCCTGACATTCCTCTGAAGTAGATCATAAGACTCTCACGTGGGAGGTACCCTCCCTCTACCAGGAGGAAAGGAGTATCCTTATCTCTGAAGGCAAAGGGATACAGAGAAGAATTTGAATAAACAGGCCTAAGTTCCCCCATTTTGTTACCATTAGATCATACACTTTGCCCTGTCGTATTTCTCCATGATGTTCCACTCTGCATCAAAACAGCTGTAAAACCATTCAGGTCTAACTGTGTCTTTGGGCCTTCATTTCCCTATGAAGATTCCCATGTCACATAAAACTTACATTAAATAAATATGTATGCTTTTCTCTTGTTAATCTGTCCTTTGTAATAAGAAACTCTGCCATAAACCTAAGACGGAGAGAGGAAAAAATATTTTCCTCCTCTACAAAACAATTACAATGCAGTGTATTAAAAGCTATGACAGTAACCAAGAGCCTTAGGGACATACCTGAGTGTGTGTTCCATTTCAGCAGCTATTCAGGGATACTTCCAAAAGGCCTGGGCAATAGTTGGTCCACACTGTGGACTTCTAGGAACTTCCCATCACAGTCAGGGCAGGGACCTTGGAGGGCAGAAAGGATGCTGGTGAGTTGTCTGATGTGGTAATATCCTAAGTTACAACTGCAGGTTCAGTTCAAACCCACAAACAAGCAGGCAGCTGGTGCCAAAGCATAATCCATTTTAACTTGACAAGATGATCCTTGTTTGTCTTGCCCACTGGGCCAGCTGACACATCAGCTTCTCTGTTGCTTAATGACACGGTTGTTATTGTTGCTTTCTAAAATGAAGCATCACATGGATACACAGATATGTGTGAAAATATTTATGGCCTCTCCCAATGAAACACATGTCATGGCAAGCTCTCCCACTGAATGCATTCACTTATAAATGTCACTCCACCCCTCATTTGCCAAGAAATAAGAGTCTAGGAATGGCAACACGACCCTATAAAGATGTATAAAATGCACACTGTGAATTAGTCCTTAACGACGAAAGGCTGTGTGCTTGCAAGTACTTAAATCTTTGTTGAAATTTCAGATTTCTCCTGCTTGAACCATGGATGCTGACTGTGATTCATCAGGGCCTCACTCCCGTTCAGGCTTCAGACATGCTGAGAAATGACCCAATAATCCCAGAGGAAGATGAGCCCATCGTTCTCTGAATTTTCAGAAACTCAATACACATATCTACTAAGAAAGGAAGGCTGTAATGTCTTGTCACGGTGGCCTGTTGTGTCAGGGTAACCAGCCCAGGACCCGGGATCGATAGGCACCGAACCAATGACTTTGTCTATAGAGTGACAGAGGCCTTGTATCTCAGGGAGCTTTATAAAGGCATCGCAGAACCCACATGAAACAGAGTGCTACATGCTAGTGTGCATGTGTGTGCACACACATGTGTATGTATGGCTGTCCTCTGTTACAAAACCCTTATTTGCAAATCCTCCAGGCACAAAATGAAAAGGAAATCCATTCAAATGAGACAATAGAGAATTTGAAAGTATTTTCTAAGCTGTGAAACACATGCTAATGATAGTTGGTAGTTGCCCTTTTGTTATTAGTGCCATTTAAATCTTTGATTGTCATGATTAATTACCATCATCAACATATATAGAGGATACTTTGTTATTTAAAAAGCTGCAACTTGAGTTCCTTTCAGGACTAGAACTATCTTTAAGACAGAGAGCCAAATCGTGAGTGAATTCCCAGTCACAGTTGCTACGAAGAGAATAAAATACCTAAGAATACAACTTACAAGGAATGTGAAGGGCCCCTTCAAGGAGAACTACAAACCACTGCTTAAGGAAATAAGAGAGAACACAAACAAATGGAAAAACATTCCATGCTCATGGATAGGAAGAATCAATATTGTGAAAATGGCCTTACTGTCCAAAGCAACTTACAGATTCAATGCTATCCCTATCAAGCTACCATTGACTTCCCTCACAGAATTAGAAACAACGACTTTACATTTCATATAGAATCAAGAAAGAGCCCATATAGCCAAGACAATCCTAAGCAAAAAAACAAAGCTGGAGGCATCATGCTACCTGACTTCAAACTATACTAAGAGGCTACAGTAACCAAAACAGCATGGTACTGGCACCAAAACAGATATATAGACTGATGGAACAGAACAGAGGCCTCAGAAATACCACCATACATCTACAACCATCTGATCTTTAAAAAACTTGACGAAAACAAGTGATGGGAAAGGATTCCCTATTTAATAAATGGTGTTAGGAAAACTGGCTAGCCATATGCAGAAAACTGAAACTGGACCCCTTCCTTATACCTTATACAAAAATTAACTCAAGATGGATTAAAGACAAACATAAGATCTAACACCATAAAAACCCTAGAAGAAAACCTAGGCAATACCCTTCAGGACATAGGCCAGGGAAAGATTTCTTGATTAAAATACCAAAAGCAAAGGCAGCAAAAGCCAAAATTGACAAATGGAATCTAATTAAACTTAAGAGCTTCTGCACAGCAAAAGAAACTATCATCAGAGTGAACAGGTAACCTACAGAATGGAAGACAAGTTTTGTAATCTATCCATCTGACAAAGAGCTAATATCCAGAATCTACAAAGAACTTAAACACATTTACAAGTAAAAAACAAACAACCCCATCAAAAAGTGGGCAAAGGATATGAACAGATACTTCTCAAAAGCAGACATTTAAGTGGCCAACAAACATATGAAAAAAAGCTCACCATCACTGGTCATTAGAAAAATGTACATCAAAACCACAATGAGATGCCATCTCATGCCAGTTAAAATGGTGATCATTAAAAAGCCAAGAAACAACAGATGCTAGAAAGGATGTGGAGAAACAGGAATGCTTTTACACTGATGGGAGTGTAAATTAGTTCAGCCATCATGGAAGACAGTGTGGCGATTCCTCAATGATCTAGAAACAGAAATACGATTTGACCCAGAAATCCTATTACTGAGTATATATCCAAAGGATTATAAATTATTCTACTATAAAGACACATTTACATGTATGTTTATTACAGCACTCTTTACAATGACAAAGACATGGAACCAACCCAAATGCCCACCAATGATAAACTGGATAAAGAAAATGTGATATATATATATATACACCATGGAATACTATGTAGCCATAAAAAACGATGAGTTCATGTCCTTTGCAGGGACATGGATGAAGCTGGAAACCATCATTCTCAGCAAACTGACACAAGAACAGAAAATCAAATACCATATGTTTTCACTTATAAGTGGTAGTTGATCAATGAGAACACATGGACACAGAGAGGGGACCATCACACACTGAGGCCTGTTGCGGGGTAGGGGACAGGGGAGGGATAGCATTAGGAGAAACACCTAATGTAGATGATGGGTTGATGGGTGCAGCAAACCACCATGGCACATTTATACCTATGTAACAAACCTGCATGTTCTGTACATATATCCCAGAACTTAAAGTATAAAAATAATAAAAATAAATAAAAAATTAAAAGAGCAAGAAAGTACTGTACTAGTAATCTTTGGTGTAGAAGCTAAAGCCCTAATGATTTTATTCTAAGTCGACAGAGAAATAAGCAAAGTTAAGGAAAAAGACAACCAGCAAAGAGAAAAGCAGAAGGCTGGAGGTCGGGGACTGTGGAGTCAAAGGACTTCGAAGAACCAAATGTCTTCAGTTCAAATCTAAGTTGTGTAATGCGGCAATGTAAGGCCTTCCCATTGCCCTAAGACTTCAGGAAGCCTCTGCATACCTGATTTTATCAGTCAGAAAGCATCTGGAAGAGTGATGGAATCAAGGTGGCATTGAGCAAGGGGTGACAATTTAGAGAAGAATCAGCACGATATGTCAAGACAGTTCCTGAAACTGGTCTGTTTTGGCGGCAGCAGAAATTCTGAGCCAAGAGTTACTAGAAAAAATATAAACTCATCCCACAGGGTGTTTCTTCCTCATGGGGCAGAGCGAATGGTAACATTTTATGCTTGCCATTGTTCTTAATGCTCCACTGGCAACAGTTCATTAAATCAGCACCCCAAATTTATACAGGCATCATTATGCCCATTTTATAGACAAAAAAAAAAAAAAAAAACAGAGAAACTAAGTAGCCTGCACCAGATCACATTAAGTAGGAAGAGTACCCGGATGTAGACTCTGGACTGATGGACTCTAGGACTCACATTGTTACACTCTGAAGCCAATTCATTTGAACCTCAAAAGTCAAAAGGATCCCAGCTGACATCTGGGTTACAAATATCTTGGATTAGCAATTTTCAAACCAGTGTATCTGGGGCTGAGATGAGTTTTGATTACAGCCTTTTTCTGTTCTTGGAAACCAGAGTCAGATCAGTGCTCACAAACAGAAGCCCTAGTAGCCCATGGAGAAGACAGCCTATTGGAACAGCCCCGGCATGGAGCACGTGCACTGCTCCCATCTCTGGGAGCCAGAACAGCACTAGCCAGATGGCAGGAATGTGAGAGAGGAGCAGAGGAACTGACCCTGGTCTAGAAAAAGTACAAGCCAGATCCAAGGAAGTCCCGAGGAAGCCAGTTCAAGTTGACCATAACCTTTAAGGCCCAGGCAGTATCCACAATTACAACCTCTTTTATTGGCTTGCAATGATAAACTTGAGAAACCTGAGCAGGCCCAAAGGAATTGGGTCTCTAGAAGCCTGAGGTGCTCAGTGGGGGCCTGTGGGTGTGCCCCCGAAGCACCAGGGAGCCAGCAGAAACTTGCTTCAGATGTAGTGAAGACACGTTGGCGAAGCAGTGAGGACCCAGGGAGGGAAGATGAAAACGGGAACTCTGGGAAGGACGTGTGAGAGAGGAGTCCACGGGGACAGAGGAACAAGCAGTCCTTTGCGTTTGCTTCCCCAGCCCTTTGGCATAGTAAGCCTGGGCCCATTTAAAGGGCTCCCACCCGAAATGGCAATAATGATTATGTGGCTGTATTTGATTCTTCAAGGCACTCTGAGTTCACACCTCTGAGTCTACAACCAGCCATCAGCCAGGCCTGGAAACAAAAGGGAATTTTCTCATAATCCTTTTAAGAATCCTGAGATTATAGAAATTGGAAAGATAAAATTATTGTGAGATAAAAATACTATTATTTGGCAAGTGGCATTGGTGTTAAAACAATTTTTTTAAAAAAATACAAAGAATGCTGTTGTGTGCAGAAAGGTGGATCAGCAGCTTTACAAGGTGTGGGTTCAGGGGCTAACAGAGTCCCGTCCCAACTTCCTCACTGGTGGCTGAATTTGCACCATGTGTCTTTTCTCCAATGACCCCTCCGGTGCTCCAGCACAGAGTTTTCTGGAACGTATCTATACCCTGGCCCTGGACTTGTGCACTCAGCTCACTAGCTCCCCAGATATAACCGAAGTACCTGGGAACCTCATGACTATTCAGCACTGGGGGAAGAGTGCAACGGGAAAGGTGGATTAGGGCTAATTTTCTCCCTTTTTCTTGTCCTGCCAAAACCTCCCATCCTGGAGAACAATCAGATGCCATCAAATGAGCAATAGAAACTAATATGGATTTAATGAAATGAGAGCCTTGGATTGACATATTTGGTTTTAAGGACTCTCTGGGCTCAGGCAGCGTAATTTATTCATAACCTGCTTCTCCCCAGGAAGGGAAGACAGATGCTTTATCTATTTCCAAGTTGGCGGTTGGAAAATACGATCAACGGGCATGATCCCGTGGCAAACACCGCTGTCTGGCTCTGCTCCAAATCCCACTCCGCCTTTGTCCTCCACCCACTCTAAAGAATGAAAATGCCAGAGATTCATGTTACAAGCGTCCTTCGCAACTGAAGGCAGCGTAACAGAACAATGCAAGTAGGCCTCTGGGAAGGATTTCTCCTCTCTCATCACAGGAGGGAGGCCTGCAAAGAGAACACTCTCCTGTGACCTCCTTTCTGCCTCTGGACCTTGTTAGGTAAGGCTAACTCCAGAGCTGTGGCAGCCATCTTGTGACCATGAGGGGAAGACCAGAGGCTGGCTGCATTAACAACCTGGTGCTCAGAGGTCATGGAAGCGCTAAACTTAACCCTGGAACCACCTTTGTCCAGACTTCTTGTCGACTAAACAAAATCCTTTTAAGTGTCCTATCCTCTGTTACCTGTAGCCACACACATTCTCTTGAATTTAGTTGCAGTTAAGTAGAGCAGCACAGATAATACCTGAAAATACAGAATGGCTGAGTTGTGGTGGCAGGCAGAGGGCAGTGAGGACCCAGCTGGAACAGGCTGGATGTCAGTAGCACTTGCTGGGTGGCAGCAAGACATTTGCTTTGGACTCTTGCTTGTCGTGCCTTGAGATTCCAATCACGTGCCAGCTGAGGCTGTAGCGTTAAGGGAAATGGCAGGAAACGTTGGGATGTTGAGTTACGTTGGCTACTTCTTGAAGCTTTTGGCAAAGTCCTACAGGAAAAAGATGAACACAGATTAGAGAAAATCTGTCAGTAGGGAGAGAAGAAAAGGGATTTTTCTGAGATCTTCTCTTTTGGTAGTCTTGAGGTCTAAGTTGACTGAAGTTTCATAATTGGAGACTCGCTGGTGTCAGAAGCAGGGGAGTATAGACATAACAAGAAGTAAGACTGACAACATCCCCAAGCTCCTAAACTCCCCGCATCCAGCATTATTTGACAGGCAAAGAGGGCAAGTCTGCGGGCAAATGTCTGATCAAAGAGGGGCCTCCCCACCCAAACCTCGTTTTGAATTGCTTCAGAACAACCACCATTTAAGCCTATAAAGAGGGAGACCAGAGCCTGGGCCACGGCCACCATGGAGGTACCCTAGTCAGATCTCCCTTCGAGAAAGAACTTGCAATGAGAGCGGTTAGCTGACAGCCTCCAGTTCCTCTGGGATCTTGCTCAGCTTTGGAGTGGAAATCATAGTGTTTCTGAGCAACCCCTAGTCAATGGCAAGTACAGCAGGCATCCAAGGGCCTGGCTATTTCTGCCCACTGTGGAGCTCTCCTAATGAGCCGTCTTTGCTCTGAGGTTCCCTATGGAGTTGGCAAAGACATCTGCCGGATCTGTGTCACAGTCTGAGGATTTTCCTGCCCAACCTACTTCTACCTCATCTCTTGTGACAGGCATGAGACTTACATCACAGTCTGAAGGCTCTCCCTTTCCAATCTAGCCTCCTTAACTTTAACTTCCGTAACTGTCGCCCCCTAAAAATACATCTCTTGCACTCCCAACTCTATCTCAGTGTTCCGCTTCCTAAAAAACCCAAACAGACACATGGGTTTCTGACTTGAAGCAAAGACATCAAAAAGCCACTAAGTTTGAAGCAATAGCATTGCCAGATGGACTCTAAGGCTGATCACAACAGGCTGTGACCACTGAGCTCTGTTGAATTCCTAAGACAATATCAAGATCTCAAAACCTTGATCTAAAATGCAGCGAGCTGGAAAGGCTGTGCGATTTTCAAGTAGAGCATCTTCCCTACTATCTCAGAGGGTCACAGGGGACATTAATAAGGAATGTTTTCCCAAAGAGCAGCATTATAGGCTGCCAGATGGGCTAACCAAGGAATTGAATCCTCTCTGAATCTCATAATTCTAGATCAACAAAAGTAGATACGTGAAAACAAACAAACAGTGACCACTGTTTCCTATCGCTCCCTTTTCCAAGTGCAAGTTCTCATGGAAGGTAAACTTCCGCATCACTGCATCTGAAGCAGATATATTTTCTTTTAGTTATAAACTGCTACACCACAGGACTTTACACTGACATGTGATGGCATGGAAATGTGCAAGATTTGGTGCTAGCTACAGTAACTGGATGACCCTGTGGAGTTGCTCTCTCTCAGACAATGAGCCACAGCATCCCACCCACAGTGGCCGTGGGAGAGGAAAGATATCTACAGACGGTGGGGGACCCGCGGGACGTTATTTTGGTCAGCACGTTGGGAGTCCATCCACAGACATGCCCAGCTTGCTCTTGTCTTCCTTCCATGGTAGAGGCTGAAAACCACAGATTGCTGCTTTCTCAAACTTCTTTGCTGCTGAGAGGACAAGTCAGCTGGGGAGGCTTCTGGAAAGGTGTTTCTCTCTCTAATACTAGGAAAGAGGTGCAAAGGGAGCGGTCTCTTCATCTCCCCTGCTTGCTTTCTGTAGTTACTATCACAACACTGTGAGGATTTATCTGCAGCTTTGTAAGTTATCTTGTGACCAAGAAAAAGCAAGAGAATGGCAGAGACACGAATACAGGGCCTGACACCTGAAACCACCCTCTCCAGACATCTTGCTGGGTAAACAGTAAATGTTCTTAACGTTTCCGTCATTGCTAGTTGGGTTTTGAGTCACTCGTAAGGGAACGTGTGCTAACTGATCCAATTGCAAACCTCTCCAAAAGAAGTCTCCAGTTATTTTTGTTACCCTAAACTGTAAATAATGTGTCTTCATATGAACCTTGTAAAATATTAGAAAGTACATTACTATCACAACATTGTGAAATCTTATTTCTATGCAGTTTCATACTCACTAGTTAAAGGAATAGATCATCTAGTCACTGTCACATTGTCTAACCCCACATGACTTGTTCAGTTGAAAATGCTAATAAAATATCTAGTCCCACAAAATAGATTCCATACAGTGGGCCAGGCCTAGAGATGCTTTTTTGTCCTTGCAAGTGGTAAACAAAGCATGGCAGCAGGAGTCAGGCCCCTGGTGTTAGGAGAGGACTTCCTGTTAAACCTAACTTTGCCTCTGGATCCTTCCACCATTTTCTGCATGAGAGGGACAGAGCTCTAGAAGTATAAAATGTCATCATGCCTTCCCGCCAAGCAACTCCAGTGACTGGTGCAAGCCATCCAGGACAATGACCCTCTAATCCCTACTATTCTTTAGACATCATCCAGTCTAATGCCCTTACTACCCGGATAACACGCTGAGGTCCAGAGCCATGGTAGGACTTGCTAAGTTCCCTTCACTACTTAATGATGGAATGAGGTGGGAAATTACACCCGGGTCTCTTACTTTGTCAGGTACTTTATCTACTGAACTTTTCTTTCCAAATGGGCAAACCCTGTACAATCTCTTCTTTCATACCATACTTTTCAAGAGATCTAATCCAGAGCAGTCGTGATCACATCTAATCGATGTCCAATAAAGTTTTATTGAGCACATGAATGAATGGGTATAGTCTAAACATAGGAGAATTGCTTTGTGACTGCTGAAGTCAGACTCAGGAGCTGAAAGATGTTCAGAAGTGTTTCATCCCAAATTATCCCACTGAAATGAAGCATTCTATTGCCACACTACAGAGATGTGACTTCATAGGCACTTAATTAATACTTGCTGAATTGAACCAAATGGATTGACTCTTTATGGGAACAAAAGTATCACAGACTTATACTGTACATATTTAGATAGACGTGTTTGCTTTTTAATTACACTATTAAATAAAGCTGTTGGAAAATGAAGCTTTCTAAAAATATTTTTGGTGGAAGAAGATGAAGATGCCTACATTTCTCAAAAACATGTAAGAAAAGAAAATGATTCAAAAATCATTCACTTATGATTTCGTTCACTAATTAATTGAAAGTTATTGAGCATCTCATGTCTGTAAGTGCAGATTATAGGCACTGTGGGGGACTCAAAGGTGAAACAGACACAGTGTCTTCCTGTTTCCAAAGTACTTCTATATCTAACTGCAGATAAGATATCAATGTCTATATCTAATAAATAATCTGTTACGAGGAGTCAACTGGATTATAAATACACATCTATATACATGTAAACACTGTGCGCTCCCAGGAGAGGGCAGGTTCATGGACTTGGCCTTGGATGGTGAGTGTCTCAAACATTGTGGATCCTTATCCATCCACCCTGAGGTTTTGGTGGTGCTTGCTATGGTCACATGTCAGCCTATCTTGACTTGGTAGTGGTTCTGTGAAAGCAAATAAAGGTCTCTAACCTAGCCTGGGGATCAGGGGCAAGTAGGTGGATGGGACATGGGGTGGGTCAGGGAAAGCTTCCCCAGTAAAGTGATAATTGAGGTGACAAGAGAAGGATGAGTAGGAGAGAAGCAGGTGAGAGAAGAATGAAGAACTTTCAACTTAGGGGAAGCAGCAGAAGGGAAAGGGGAGTCCGGGGCCAGGCAAAGTGGAGAGGCGGCAGGGTCCTGAGCAGCCATGTTAACGATATTGGCATTTATCAGAAAAGAGGTAGAAAGCTGTTGAAGCATTTTAATTAAGAGGGCTTTTTGATATATAGTTAAAAATGCTTATTAGTGAGTCAAGGCTGAGATGATTTCTTTAACTACCTTGCAAGCTAATAACAGACTCTGGATTCTGGTGATAGACTTTGCAAACTGTTCTCAGCAGAATTCTTTCTTCAGATCTGATGGTCATGAGAAACTCCACAGGTCCCCTTGGTTGTTCATCATCAGAGACACTTGAGGGGACACTGGCAGTGATCTGGTTCCTGATCTGGGCTGGATAAAAGTGTAGCGCTGTGTTTGCATCATGATAAATTTAATGTATGCTGGCTCACAGCATCAACGCGTTATCAAAGGAATAAATGCAAAGTTATTCTTGGCTGAGAGGGTAAAGAGATCGGTTTATGGGAAAGAGAGTCTTCTCATGCACACATTCTGTAAACTACAGATCAAAAGCCAGAAGGGGAATGCTGACTCTGAGTAATGAAATCACACATGCAAAGTCGTGGATGGAGTCACACATCCTGACAATTTCTTTATCAAGGAAAAGTAAAGGTTTTTGCCTGGTGCTGAATGCTTTGAGGATAAGTGCTCTGAAGGCAGAGCCAGACAGCATCACATTCAGCAGAGACACGTGAACTTTCAAAATGGAGTTCATTGAAATAGCATGCCCTGGAGGGCCCCTCCAGGCAAGGAGGGTCAGAGTGGCATTAACAACATTTGAGGGACACTTCAATCTCCAATAATTTGGTTGTTCCACAATGTCCGGTGGTTAGGGACTGAGCTGACCTTACCTGAAGACTTGACTTTAAATTAAAAACTCAAGCCCATATCCTGAGTAAGAAAATTCCAACTATGGTTGAATTGTCAGAAAAACAGCACAACCAAAATCACACCTCAGGCAAGTACATTTCTTAAGGCTCACTCATTCCCCAACCCAGTAAGCTTCAGCCCTGCCTTCTCCCCACATTCAGTTCTAATAGAATACTGCTGCCCAGGCAGAATGGGCAACCACTGCAGTGTGCTTGGTGCTGCTGGGTTTTAGCACTGAAAGTTCTGCATCCTGGACTGTGCCGTCTTAGTCACGGGTGGACTGGGTTGGTCAGTCACGTGACTGCAGCTCCCAGGATTCTCTGATGGTCACACACAGTGACCTGCTTGCGTCCCCTCGGCCTCTCAGCAGCTAGGAATGTGAACCCCCTCCCTCCCTCCTTCCCTCCCTCCTTCCCTCCCTCCTTCCCTCTCTCTCTCCCTCCCTCCCTCTCTCTCTCCCTCTCTCCTCCTCTCTCTCTCCCTCCCTCTCTCTCTCTCCTCTCCCTCTCTCTCCCCTCTCTGTCTCTCCCTCCCTCCCTCCCTCCCTCTCTCTCTCTCTCTCTCTCTCTCTCTCTTTCTCTTTGTTTTCCTTTGCTGACACTTTTAACCATGAGAATGTTAGTGCTTCTCAGGATTCTGCTTTTAGCTTTCTTTTCTTCTCTTTACCATTGTAGTGGGTTAAATAGTACTCCCCAAACCCCAAATTCAGGTCCAACTGACAACCTCAGAATGTGACCTCAGTTGAACCTAGGATCTTGCAGGTAGAAACAGTTACGGTGAGGTCCTATAGGATTAGAGCGGACCCTAATGTGACCACTCTGATGTGGTGACCAACGTCCCTGTAAGAAGAGGAGAGGGCACACAGAGGCAGGAAGGCACAGAGGGAAGAAGGTCATGTGGCTGTGGAGGCAGAGAGAGAGCAATGCAGTCGGAAGCCAAGGAATGGCAGGGATGGCCAGCAACTACTAGAAGCTAGGAAGAGGCAAGGAAGGTCCCCTTTAGGGACTTCAGGGGAGCACGGCCCTGCTGACACCTTGATTTCAAATTTCTGGCCTCCAGAACTGTGTGAGAGTAAATTTCTGTTGTTTCGTGCTACCCTGCTTTGTGGTGATTTGTTAGAGTAGCCCTAGGAAACCAATATAACGCTCTTCCTAAGTAATTTTACTCCACCCTCGTGACTTAAACTTCACCTACACTCCGATGACATCTACGTCTCACATGCTGGCCTGGAGCTCTCGCCGAGACCGAGACCTGTGTTTCCAAGCACCTCCTGAAACAGCAGACACAGGTAAGCCAGGCGTCCTGCAGTACTGTGTGCCACATGCCCGATAAGCCAGGCATCCTGCAGTACTGTGTGGTAAGCCAGGCATCCTGCAGTACTGTGTGATAAGCCAGGCATCCTGCAGTACTGTGTGGTAAGCCAGGCATCCTG
>CM052652.1:3070361-3130114 GCA_028533165.1 Leontopithecus rosalia
CCTCCCCATGCAGGACCAGCAGTCACAGAGCACCTGAGGGGCCAGCCTCCCCATGCAGGACCAGCAGTCACAGAGCACCTGAGGGGCCAGCCTCCCCATGCATGACAAGCGCTCACAGAACACCTGAGGGGCCAGCCTCCCCATGCAGGACAAGCGCTCACAGAACACCTGAGGGGCCAGCCTCCCCATGCAGGACCAGCGCTCACAGAACACCTGATGGACCAGCCTCCCCATGCAGGGCCAAAATTGGAAGGTACAAAAGAAAGGAATGTCTGCCTGGAATTTCACCTCAACTCCTCCTTACATAACTTGGAAACAGTCCTGCGAGGCTTTGTCTAGTAGGTGTTTGTGCCTCCTTGCCAGAACGTTCTCTGCTGCCCCCCTACCTAATAGCACATCCATGTTTTCAGAGAGGAAAGGAGATTTCCACTCCAGGAGCAGAAGGAAGTATAGGGTGTATACTTTGATCCCCATTTTTGCTGTTTTCTCCTTAAATAAAGGAGGAGGAACTGGCTCCATTCATGATCCAAGACAGGCAGAAATTCTTGGGATAACATCCCACATACCAGTGGGACGGGTGCTTGCCTTTAAAACTACTGGGTATATATCCAAAGGACTATAAATCATTCTACTATAAGGACACATGCACATGAATATTCATTGCAGCACTGTTTACAATAGCAAAGACCTGGAATCAACCCAAATGCCCATCAATGATAGACTGGACTGGGAAAATGTGGCACATATACACCGTGGAATATTATGCAGCAATGAAAAATCATGAGTTCGTGTCCTTTGTAGGGACATGGATGAATCTGGAGAACATCATTCTCAGCAAACTGACACAAGAACAGAAAATGAAATACTGCATATTCTCGCTCATAGGCAGGTGATGAAAAATGAGAACACATGGACACAGGGAGGGGAGCATCACACACTGGGGTCTACTAGGGGGAATAGGGGAGGGACAGCAGGGGAGGGAGCGGGGGAGGGATAGCCTGGGGAGAAATGCCAAATGTGGGAGAAGGGGAAGAAGGCAGCAAAACACACTGCCATGTGTGTACCTATGCAACTATCTTGCATGTTCTGCACATGTACCCCCAAAACGAAAATGCAACAAAAAAAAGTGGGAAACAGGCTCGGCCCCTCTCTTGCTCTCTCGGCCCATCTATGCTCAGGCAGGATAGGTCCTTTGTATTCAGGGTCCATGCTGGGTCACAAAGCAGACAGGCCTGTTATTGGGAAGCCAAGCCAAGCTCCTCTCTCTCTTCTATCTCATCTTTCTCCTTCATTTATGACTCAATGAGGTCAGCCTGATATTCACTGGGGGCCATATAACTTCAATTCTGGTGGAGGAAACAGGAAGGCAGATTTTGGCCCCAGGGACCCCACAATGCTGCAGTTCAGCATTGCCCAGGAGCCCCAAGTTCCTGAGGTCACTGGGCACTTGCTGCATCCACAATAGAGTAGATCCCACCTTTTGTTCCCCTGGGGAACGCATGCAGCATTGCTCAATTGATTAGAACCCAGATGGAAACTCCAAACCAATAGCCCTTCAGTAGAGAATTCCATGTGTCTAAATTGTAGTCTCAAGTATTGAATTTGGCAAGATCTAAAGTGTAGGGTGGTCCAAGGAGAAATGGGCCTGTCCAACCCTTTGGGAGGGACGCTTTTGAGGTCACTTGTACGATCAGCTACATAGAGGAGACTCACAACCCTGGAGAGGCTAGAGAAGACTCCAGAATTGGAAGGGGCAATATGTCTTAACCTCCTGATTGCCCTCTAAGGATTGGCAAAGATCACCCTTAAGGACAGAAAATGAAAGGTCCCTGTCACACCTGGGTAATGCATGTCATCCCCTTTCCAGATTAGAAACTGCATCATCTGGAGCTATGTCTTACCCATCTTCGTATTCAACTGTCAAGCACTGAGCCTGGCATAAGGCAAGAAATCTGACCTTATGTTGGGCTGAATTAAAGCTAGACTGAAGAAGATGTGGGTGTGAATGTAAGAATAGGATTCAAAGACATGAGCTCTGTCAGATTCCAAAAAGAATTCGCCCAAACTATCCCTGGTCATCTATTGGAATAAGAAGCAAATGAACACCACCAAATGGAACCAGAATCTTTAAATACAAAAGATAAAGAATCGTGAAAAGAGAGACAAAATCACTAAAGGAATTGGTCAATAATTTGCAAACAATAATTAATTTTAACTAATTAGGTTTTCTTTTTCTTGTCTCGAATGTATTTTCTTATGCCTCCTCCTGCAGGTGATTGCAATGTGAGTCCTCTAGTCCTTCCCTCCTGCTGGCCGTGCTCCATGCATGAACACACATGCACACATACATGCACTTATCCCTCTCACTTGCATATGTGCTAAGTTGCTATTCAGAAAGGAATCCACGAAGAAATAAAGTCCCAGTGAGATTATCACCATAAATCTTTCCCAAGGCCCTGGGACTCCTCTGTCCTGGCCTCTTAAGTGTAGGGCAATGACCCAGAGGCCAGTTATTTTAAGAACCAGGTAGGTTAAATTGATGACCTGAGATCCCGCCTTGGGGCATTAACTTCCGTCAATTATTGAAGTTACCGCTAGTTTTGAAATAGTGTTTGCTTTAAAACTCAAATAATGTAAATCTCACAAGCAGGAAGACTCCCTCGGCAGCCATTCCAGTTCCAGTGAGAAACCAGAACAGATTCTGAGACGTTATAAGACAGTGAAGACCGGGCTCTATCGCTGGACTCACACAGCAATCATCATTAACACGAAGAGAGGAGAGGAAGACTGCTTCCATCTCATTCATGTTGCAGGGAGAAGCCACTGATTTGAGTTTCAGATTATGGCATAATAGCTCATTTATGCAAATCATAAATAAGATTATATAATGTTAGGAATGAAATACATACACCAATCTAGGTAGGCCCTTCTCCCTTGTTAATTCTTACATTTTGTTTGTATTTAATCTACCGTTAAGTTTGAAAGTCCTCCATTTGTTCATTCAACCAAAATTTACTGGCACACACTGTGTTTGTTCTGTATTAGGCAGTGGGCTCCAGGGAACCTTAGGGGCTTCCCGTCTACCGCGAGAGATCAGATATGCTCGCAAGCGAACGCAATTACCATCTTCCCGTAAGGGCCACGAGAGGTGTATTAGTTTCCTTGGGCTGTTGGAACAAAGCACCACAAACTGGGTGACTTAAACAACAGAAATGTATGCTCTCGGTTCTGGAGGCCAAAGGGCAGAAATCAAGGTGTTGGCAGGCCCACGTTCCTTCTGAACACTCTAGGGGAGGACCCTTCTCTGTCCCTTCCCACGTCTCTGCCTGCAGCAACCCCTGGCTTTCTTTGGCTCTGCCTCGTCACGACATGGAGCTCTCCTGGTGTGTCACTGCCTGCCCATGGCCTTCTTCTCATAAGGACACCAGTCTCACTGGATTCAGGGCCTGCCCTACTCCATTCTGACCTAAACCGATTACATTTGCAATGACCCTCTTTCCAAATAAGACCACATCTGTAGTATGGAGGTTAGGACGTCCTATCTTTCTGGGGAGCGTAGGGAAGACACAATTCAACCCACAGCAAAAGAATCTTTAAAACCTGATGCCCTCTTGCGAATGGCAGCAAAGCATTAAGGGTTCATTCTTCCTCTGCAAGCAGGACCCCAGGCATGAACAGAATCCAGCTCATCTGGTCACGGGGTCAGCACCTCACACGCCCCCACATTGGTGTTCGTCCTCTGAGCATCAGGGCAGACTGACCAGAAACCCACAGAGCCTCTGAGCTCAGACTTCTGAGGAGTATTCCTCCCTCCTTCTTTTCCCCACAGCATTATGCTAAACCTAGAATACACTGACATTATCCCACAAATTCTTAAGAGGGGTCTGAAGGCTGTAGTTTGAATAGTTCCACTTCCAGTCATCTATGTACCTCGGGCAAAAGAATGTGCAGCCATCTGTCCTGAGCCGCCTTCCTGGACCCATGAGTGCAGGACAAAGAGGCTTCACGGGTGGATTAAAGGGCTGCCAGGAACCCAGGGAAAGGTCTTAGGTCTGCAAACTAGTCTTCAAGGGAAGGGCCACTGTTAGTGGGAATTTATACTGCTTTCCTAGAGGGAGAACAGTCTACGAGACCAAGAAAGAGAAAAATCAAACTGCGAACTCTGAGTTCCTCTGCAGTGAGCACTGCCTTGAGGATCTTCATTTCCCATAACTCTAGAAGAGTGCTGGTCTAGGTCATCACTTGGTAAGTGCTCCTGTCGAAATTATCCTGGGAACCAGTAGACAGCTCAGTTAGGACTCAGGTCGTGCAGAGGGCAGATTCCTAACCACAGGTTCCAACCGCTCAGGTGAAGAGCTCCCGATTCCCTGCTGCTCCTCTGCTCTCTCTCAGTCCAACCTGGACCCACAGCAGCAGAGCAGGTGGGGAGGGCATGGAGTTGTTCACGTCTTCTTTCCCCACAGGTTTCTGCAGAGCCTGAGTTCAAGGAAGAGGAGAAGCTTGAAATAGATGAGAGATTACAGTTTTGAGATCAGATTGTTTTTGAAGTGTTTGCTGTTTGATAAGAATGCACACCATTACCTGGAAGTAATTCAGAAAAGCTGTGCCCTTGGCCCTAGATACTGTCCAAGGTCAGGGAGTCCAGGGATTGAAAGACAACAGTAAGAGAAAATGAAGGGGTTTTCTGCTGGTTCCCCATTGTGTCCTGATACAGGTATGATAACCAGGTTATAGCGGTGCTCGCAGAAAGTTATTTATTGAAAGATCAGATGCAGCTCAAAATAGCATTACCAGGAGCGAGAAATAGAAGTCCTAAGTAGATTTCATTTAACCACTGAATTCTATTACAGAAGGACAGACTTGCAGACCTGAGTCTTTGGAGGGGGAGGCTGTGAAGACTCCATCCCTGTCCTTTGTCTTGCTAGTACCCTGTTTTCTGCATCCAACTCCCTCTGGGTCCCTGGGTCCTTTTGGGTTCCCTCCCCCATTCTACACCAGAGAACCCCATCTCTTCCCAGGGGAGTTTCCACCCTTGGGTTCCTTCCTGTGTGTTGTAAACTTGAGTAGCCAGGTTCCGCAGATCTTAGAGGAGGTGCTCAGCCTAGTCTGACAGACGCAGGAAAGACGTTGGGTATCCTCCGTGAAAGAGCGAGGGAGGCGGCAGATCCTGCACCTGTAGCTCTAACATCACCTGGGAGTTCAGGAAACAAAAATCTCGGGCTCCACCCAAACCTACTGAACCAAGTCTGCAATTTAACACAACCCTCTGGTGACTCATACACACATTAGCATTTGAGAAGCACAGCTTTCATCAGCAGGAATCTCCAAGGTGCTGCAGTCTGGTTTAAGCACATACCCTTGTGTTGTCAATGACACCGAGAGAAACGTCAGGTCAAACACCACTTCCTGCATCTTCTACGCTGCACTGGAACCTGCGGATTCAAAATCGTCTTGTCTCTCCCAGTGACACTCTGATGGCAATTTCTCAAGATCTCCCTGATGGTATATAGTAAATACATCTTTTTTAATTTCTAAGGTTTCATGCCCCATCGTTCATCTTTTGCAAAGCGTACAGCTGCAAGAGACACATAACCAAGCGCCTGACATCTTTTTTAATTTCTAAGGTTTCATGCCCCATCGTTCATCTTTTGCAAAGCGTACAGCTGCAAGAGACACATAACCAAGCGCCTTCCTACCCAGAGCAGCCTGCTGAAATCCACTCTCCAGCAAGGTACCCGAATGCCACGCGGTCAGCTGCCTTCCAACCACAGGCCTCTGGAAGTGGAAGAGTCTAAGAAAGAGAAAGGTTTTGGGTGCAATTGTTGCCCTCACAGCACCAGAAACTAAGAATCTTGATTGGAAATTTCTCCAGGATTCCTTGGGGAATGTATTTCATAGAACCTGGTTAGTTTAAAAAGCAAAACAAAACCTCTGGAGGAAGATGAAACATTCTCCAAAATTCAAAATGTGTAAAATGTGAATCTCTGACTTTAATTTGTGGAGTGTTTTTTTCCTCCGGTAACTGTCCATAAAGCTCTCAAGATGGAACGTGAGACCGTTCTGCATTTCCTCCCAGCATATTTTAACACTTTAACATCTGAACTCTGCTGGGGCCTCCTCCCTAGCAACCACAGCATTAAATCAACGTAGCAGTTCAAGCTTCAAACCCCTCTTTCGGGACGTGGAGCAAAATGCACCCAAAATCTACTCCCAGAGACAGATCATGTACAAACAATCCAACAACTCCTTGAATGACCCATGCTTTTTTTTTTTTTTTTTTTTGAGATGGAGTCTTGCTCTGTCACCCAGGCTGAAGTGCAGTGGTGTGATCTCGACTCCCTGCAACCTCCACCTTCCAGTGATTCTCCTGCCTCACCCTCCTTAGTAGCTGGGATTATAGGTGGGCATCGCCATGCCTGGCCAATTTTTTTATTTTTAGTAAAGACGGGGTTTTACCATGTTGGCCAGGCTGGTCTCGAACTCTTGACCTCGAGTGATCCACCTGCCGCGGCCTCCCAAAGTGCTGGGATTACAGGCATGAGCCACCGTCCCCAGCCCCATGCTCCTGTTCTCAAAATGGCCTCCAAGAAAAATATATGCTCAGACATAAAAAGGTCATTTTTTTCTAATCCAAATTGCAACTCAGGTCCGAGAAGTGTATTCTTTTGCATGAAATATTCTTTCTAAGAAGTTTCTCCCAGGTGAGAAATTTTAAATGTGCTTCTTTCAACAGGGAAGCCAGATAAATGACTTTGGCTGGTCAAGGGTTACATTTCTCACAGCCAGGATATTCCAGTTGGCTTTTCATTCCAAGGGACCAATAAACAGGCTTCGATGCATAAAACTGTCTTGGCCTCACCGGGGCCAACACAGACCATTTCCTGAGCTTCCCCTCAGGTGGAGACTTAAAAAGTCCTGACATCACTGAAATACGTACAGTAACGAAAACAGTGAAAGGATGAACACGAGGGAGACAAACTCAGCTCTGGATATGCCCTCAAGACAGTTGTTCAGGCTTTCTTCTTGTGCAGAGGAAACACAGACCAAATCTAACTCCGTCAGCAAGAACAAGCTGAGATTTCTGTCATAGTCATCTTTGCCCCAGATTGGACATAAGAAAACCAGTCTACGTGAGAAGAATTAGTAACAGTGACAGGGTGATCACCGTGAGTCTGAAGGGCCTCAGACCTGCAGAACAACGTAAAGATTAAAAAGGTTTAAATGCTATAATCCCCACTTAAAGACTTCCTTAGCGTTTGAGCTTCAAGCGGGCAGACCTGAAATCCATCCAGGCCTCTCAGCCAATGCCTGTCCCTGAGGATCAACCATCAGCTTCACAGCCTGTTCGTCCCTGAAGGGCCAGAGGACATGTGGGATCACATGTTTACTCCTGGGAGCAGAATCATGGCAAAGCTTGTCTCTCTACGTCCTGGAAGGGGTTTTGTGAGAACCTGTGCTCTTCTCAAAAGTAGGCTGACTGTTCTAAGAAGCTTTTGTGAAAAGGTAGGATCAGAGCCATTCTGTCATCTTTCACCCTCTCTCATTGACAACTAACTCTCTTTCTCTTGAGTCTCCAAGAGACACCTTATATCACTGTGACCAGAAAACACTGACTGTGAGATCCCAAGTGCAGGAAGTTCGGCTGCCTGTAGGGTCCATTTACCTCCACAGCCTTCCACCAAATTATAGGAAGGACCATTGAGAAGACCAACTTGGATTTGTACAAATACGGGCATCATGGCAACCATGCTTGTTCAGTCATTCAACCAGGGAAGAACTTTCTATTAATATTGGCATGGACCAGTCAGAAGAGTCCTCACTGAGGACTGATAAATACAAAACTCAGTGTAAAAAACATAGGTGAGAACGCGGAAGCCGAGCATCACAATGAAACACGGTGACAGGACAGCATCTGCGAAGCTCCCTAAACAAATGGGAAAGGAGAATTCGCAGCAATAGTGTCCACGAGCAGGTATTTATAGAGCTTGTGTGCTAAACACTGGTCCAGTCCCTGCAGGTAGAGAGCACACTTGGTAGAAAAACAACTTTGCCACTGTCCTGGAGGACTTTGTGGACTAAGGAGGACACAGAAACGTGGGCGTGCTTTTACAGCACTGCAGGAGGGTCTACAACACACAGGTGGGAAGAAACTCGTCTGAGGGCAGAGCGAAGTACCCGACTTTTTTCAGTGCAACCAGGGACAGCTTTCAGAGGATGTTCATCACTCAGGAATTCAGGAGTCTAAAAGGACAAGCTAGGGTGACAAGCCAGCAGTGTTTACGACGTCTTGGGCTCGTTGAGCAGACAGTAGCGTTAGAAGTCAAAGGGACCTGGGTTTGAACCGCAGCACAGACCCACTACAGGAAGCACAGCCCTGAGCAAGTCACTCAGCTTGGGTGAGCCTCCATTTCTGAATCTGTAAAATGGGAATAGTAATAAATACCAATCTCAGAGAATTATTATAAGGACAGAACACTATAAGACTTACAAACTGCTCACTCTCATGCCCAGTCCATTTGAGGCTTTCGATAAAAAATGACTTTTATTAGTTTTTATATTTTGTGTTCGGTTTTTAAAACTGAATGATGGACCACATTTGAGAGAGAGTCCCAGAAGAGAGAGGATTGTTGTGGTTTCTGCTTTCCACCCCCACAACTTTGCACTAAAAAGGAAACAAGAAAAAAAGAACTTAATGCGGCAGCTCCCCAGGGCATTACATTAGTGAAAAAAAGAATTTGCTGGTTTTCCCTTTGAGCCTGGCAGGCTTTGAGAGAAATCTCAAGTCATCCCTGTGAAAGCGAAGGCTGCCAGCAGCACCCCGTTTCAGCACGGCTGCTTGGTTTATGGACCAGCAGCACCCCGTCTCAGCACGGCTGCTTGGTTTATGGACCAGCAGCACCCCGTCTCAGCACGGCTGCTTGGCGTACGGACAGCCACCTGCATGATCAATACTGCAGGGCTCAGGGTAGCAGACTGTGCTCCAGCCCACCCCACCCATCAGGGCTGCTTATTGATTCCAGCTGCTGCTAAGCTGCTGGAAAAAGCCAGGGCTCCTATTTCTTGATTTGGAGAGGCAGATTTGGGGATCCGGGGCTGACTTTGAGAAAACAGGGGGCCCAGATATTCTCACAGGTAACTCATAAACTTGGGTCATCAGAGAGCTGAGTCAGCACCAAAAGGTGGTCAAGAAATTGCCTCCCTCGTGGCAGAACCCTTCAGGCTAGTTAGTGTAACAGGAGGGGGCTCTGCCCTGGAGTTCATAGCATTGGGAAGCAGCATTTATTCAGCATCACACAATGAGGGCCAGACTTAGCAAATAAAACTACGGAATGTCCACTTAAACTTGAGTTTCATTTAAGCCATGAAATTTTTTTAGTATAACTACACCCCAAATATCGCAAGACATAATTATACTTAAAAATTGCACATTGTGGACGGGTGTGGTGGCTCACGCCTGGAATCCCAGCACTTTGGGAACCCGAGGCGGGCAGATCATGAGGTCAGGAGTTCAAGACCAGACTGGCCAACATGGTGAAATCTCATCTCTACTAAAAAATACAAAAATTAGCTGGGCATGGTGACTCGTGCCTGTAATCCCAACTACTTGGGAGGCTGAGGTAGAAGAATTGCTTGAACCGGGACCCAGGAGGCGGAGGTTGCAATAAGCCGAGATCGTGCCACTGCACACCAGCCTGGGCTACAGAGCGAGACTCCAACTCAAAAAAAAAAAAAAATACATATTGCACACTGTTTGGCCGGGTGCGGTGGCTCACACCTGTAATCCTGGCACTTTGGGAGGATGAGGCAGACGGATCACGAGGTCAGGAGATGGAGACCAGCCTGGCCAACATAGTGAAACCCTGTCTCTACTAAAAAAACAAAAATTAGCTGGGTGTGGCGCATGTCTGTAGTCCCAGCTACTTGGGAGGCTGAGGCAAGAGAATCGCTTGAACCCGCGAGGTGGAGGTTGCAGTAAGTCGAGATCACATGACTGCACTCCAGCCCGGGTGATAGACACCCTGGCTCAAATAAATAAATTAATTGTACATTGTTTGAAATTTACATTTACCTGGCATCCCATATTTATGTCCCAGATATTTCATAGGATATTCTTATACTGAAAACTTATTTGTTGTTAATCTGAAATCTAAACAGAGTTCCTTTGCATTTTGTATCTGCCAAGGTTACCACACACACACTTATATGCAGAAGGTAACAGACATGGTCTGTCTGCTGCAGTCCTGCCTTTCAAAGCAGAGAATTGCCTGCAGCAAAAGTCCAAACTTCTCCAGCTGGCATTCTGGGACTTCTGCAATCTGCCCCACTCTCTGCCAGCCCTTTTCCTACACAGCCACTCCATTCTAGCCTAGACAATCCTCTTCCTACTCCTGAACATTTCTAAACATTCCTGCTGCCCTTCACAAAGGGACAATGACTTGCCATGCTCTCCCTCCCATTTGAAGATTCACACTCTCCAAGAAATGTGGGACTATGTGAAGAGACCTAATCTACGGAAAAAAAAAAAAAAGATTCACACTCACCTGTGCTTCAAGACCCACTCAAATCTTATCTGCCCCTCAAAGTCTTCTACAGTTAACTCCCCCACCCCATGCCTCTCAAATAGCCCCATGTGGCTCCTTTCTGCAGGGAACCCGGGCAGTGTTTGCTTTCTCTCTCCGTTGTCCTGGGCTTACCTTGCCAGTTAATTTTCATCTGTTTCTTCAGCAAGCATGGACTGATGACTATAACTATGGCTCAAGAAATGACACAACTCTATCTGTTCTGAGCCCCCACCGCCCGGCTGGTGGGCCCCCACGGTGGGACCACGTAAGCCTCGCATGGCTCCCAGGCCGGTAGCGCGTATGAGTGCATGGGCACGGGGTGGGGGACGGAGGGGCAGGAGCCGATGCTAACTCCAGTCTGTCTTCAAGTTTGGAAACACAGCCTGTTATCTCTCAAATTACATGGTCAGTCTGGCAACACCTGCTTCAGGCAGAGTGCAGACGAATGAGTTAACACTACTCAGCCCCTGGGATCCGACTCAAAAGCATCACCTTTGATGAAGCCTTTTCTAACTTCTTTCAGAAAGAAGCCAAAGCCTTTACAAGGGTCTGGAGACTCCACCTGATTCTCCTTCTTCCCTTTTTTCTTGGCTGCATCTCCCATCCTGAGATGGAGCAGGGTCCCCTCTTAGGGGCCTGTGCCACCCTCACCACCACCACAATCATGGAAATGAAGAAGAATCTTAAGTTCCTTCAAGGAAAATTGCAGGCACTTAGCTGGCCCGGAGAAGTAAATGAGCAAGAAGGTAACAGTAGCGTTACCAGGAGCCAAGGAAGTTGGAGTCCCGGGATGTTCGGTTCCCTATGGAAGTTAAAGATTAATTCTTTATTTTATTTTATTTTTTGAGACGGAGTCTCACTCTTTCACCCAGGCTGGGGTGCCGTGGTGTGATCTTGGCTCCACCTCCCGGGTTCAAGTGATTCTTGTGCTCAGCCTTCCAAGTAGCTGGGATTACAGGCGCCCACCACCATGCCCAGCTAATTCTTGTATTTTTAGTAGAGACGGGGCTTCACCGCATTAACTAGGATGGTCCCCATCTCCATACCTTGTGACCCGCCCACCTCATCCTCCCAAAGTGCTGAGATTACAGGCTGAGCCACGGAGCCCGGCCCTAAAAATTAATTCTTAACGTACATCCCTGCGTTGTTTTTCCAACACCTGGACCCCCACCAAACGTATCTGCTGGCACGTAGACCCTGGATACGGGGGAACCAGGGACTGAACTGCGACCACTGCTCTTTGTTCTTTCTTCCTGAGGGGCCTGAAGAAGTCACACCTGTGAGCCAGAGCAAACATTCTTTCCTGCCAACTCCAAATTTTTAAACAAAGCTTCTCTTCCTTAACCAACTGCAAATCAGAAAATCTGTGAACCCACCTATGCCCTGCAAAGCCCCCTCTTCAAGGTACCCCACCTTTTTCGGCCAATATGTAACCTCCATGCATTGACTTAAGTTTGCCAGAATTAACTTCTGTTTTCCTGAAAATTTCCCCTGCCTTTAAAAACCTTGCTTGCAAGCCTTTGCAGCGGTCGGGCTTCAGCATGAGCTGCCCAATCGAGCTTGCCCGGTGCCCTGCGAATAAACGCCCTCCTCTCTCCCTCTGCAAACCTCATCGCAGCAGGCGGACCCCGGTTCAGTTCAGAACGGCGCCTCTCCCTTGCTCGCTCTGCCGCAGCCACACTGGCGCCCCCTGCTGTTCCTCGACAGGCCCCGCACCACGCGCATGCTCCCTCCGTGCGGTTCTCACCTGTGCTGTTCCCTCTGCCCCAGCCACACTGGCGCCCCCTGCTGCTCCTCAACGGGCCCCGCACCACGCGCATGCTCCCTCCCTGCCGTTCTCACCTGTGCTCCTCCCTCTGCCGCAGCCACACTGGCGCCCCCTGCTGCTCCTCAACAGGCCCCGCACCACGCGCATGCTCCCTCCCTGCCGTTCTCACCTGTGCTGCTCCCTCTGCTAGCTGCGCAGCTGACGCCCCTCACTTTGGATCCATCCCCTAACTTCACTTTTCATTGAGGTCTACCTTGACCATCCTGTTAGAGTTGCAGTACCCTTCCTAGTGACCTCTGCATTTCCTGCTCTACTCTTCAAACTTACGGTCATGTAAAATAGATATTTTTTTAAACTACCTTTTCTTATTTACTGTCTATGGCGCCACCCTCTCCCACTGGAATTCAAGCTCCGCAGAGCATAAATAAAACCTATGTTGTTCACTATTGTATCTCTAGTGCCTGAGACATAATAGGCAGTCAGTATTTGTTGACTGAATAAATAAATGATTTTTTTCGTGATTATTTTCACTAAACATTATGCCACAATCTGTAACTCCACCTAGTTTTTTTTTTCCCTGATGTCCACAGAGGCACCTCTCACGTAGGCTGTGTGTTCTACTAAATGAATATGGATGCTCAAAGGAATTCATGCAAAACAAGTGTGCCTCACTCTTTAACACATAACAGGTAATACTTGCTGATTAAATAAAAAAGGTCGGGGGGAGCGGGAACAATAGTACTGACCTTTGCAGAGGTTGAAGGGTAAAGGCGGTTGCTGTTTCTCCAGCAGACACGGGGACCACTTGTTGAACCATCTCCTCCCTTCCCTCTACCCACTGTGCCCTTTGTCCAATACATACAACCCATGTTCCAATCAGAGCTGTTGAGTGCAGCCTCCAGCCACGGAGCAGGTGAAGTTAACTGGCCCCCTTGGGGATTGAACCCAGACTTTGGCCTTATTAACACCAGCTGCAACCAACTAGTCACAAACAAACTCCACACAAACAGAGAGATCACAGGATGGCTGGGCAGGCGCATGAATAAACCAGCACAGCCATAAATAATGAAATACTTACACGAGGCAGGGTTAGCAAGACTTTGTGAGGAGGGCATTGAGTGAGAGGGGAAGAGCATTAGCTTTCTTTCCTCTGCACAGGGAGAGGCAGTGCCCCCTGTGTGTGTGTTTAAGGGAGGCTTTAGTTCTCCTCAGTCTACTAGCCCAGACAATTTGTAACTTGGGGTGTTGCTACTCTTGCTATTGCTCTTTTGATTATTCAAGAACATTTCTTTTCTGTTTTAGAGAAAACTAATTGCAAACATCTTGGAGGTAAGGAGGCTTCATTTTCCACCAGTCAAGCCCTTTGTCAATGAAGTAATAAGCCCCATTACACTGCTTCCTAAAAGCAATTAACCAACCAACCCTTCCTCAACCTCAGCTTTCAGGAAACTTGCAGCTTCCAGAGGTGGCTGTAACATCAGGGGTCATTTAGCAAATGAAGGGGAGAGTCTTTGGACTGATTCATAGAGAAAGGCCATGATTTTCACCACCTACTCCTTTGCCTAAAACGCACACCACAAGGGGGAACCCTGAGGTTGACTCACCTAACTAGTTTTCCTAGCCCCAGTCCTCCCTGCAGAGCCTGAGGCAAGGATTACAGTGCAGCTGCTTTATTTGAGAGGTGTAACCCTGGAGAGGTGGCGAAGGGAAGATGAGGATCAAGGCGATGCAGTGGTGCTGCTCCAGATGCTGCTTCTTGGCGAGTGGCTAGAGACACAGGCTATTCTGAGTGTGTCCGCTCAGCTCGTGGGACTTCTGCAAAACGTTTGACAGGATGAATCACACCTCAGGGTGGAGAGGACATACTCTCCATCTCTAGTTACCTGGGTTCAGGTTCACACTCCAAGGAGGTAACACCCTACCTTTCTGGGCATCACCTGGTTCCTCAGGAGCTGCTCAGGAGGCTGGGTCCCATGCCCACAGCTGTGGCATTTTATTCAAATCCTGGAGTGGAAAGGCAATCTGGACTGAGGATGCTCAGCAGTGGGGCTGGGGTTATCAGAAGTAATCAAACCACAGTGACTCCATCTTGAATAGGGATTGGGTAAAATGAGGATGAGACCCACTGGGCTGCATTCCCAGGAGGTTAGGCATTCTTAGTCACAGGATGAGAAAGGAGGTCAGCAGGACTAGTATCACAGGGTGTAAGTCACAAAGCCCCTGCTGGCATAAGAGAATGCTGGAAAGAAGCCAGCCCAAATCCACCAAATCCGAGATGGTGATGGAAGTGACCTCTGGTCACCCTCACTGCTCATTATACATTAATTATAATGCATTTGTGTGCTAAAAGACACTCCTATCAGCACCGTGACAGTTTACAAATGCCACAGCAACACTGGGAAGTCACCTATATGGTCTAAAAAGTGGAGGAACCCTCAGTTCCAGGAATCGCCCACCCATTTCCTGGAAAACTCATGAGTAATGCACCCCTTGTTCAGCATAGCATCAAGAAATAACCGTAAGTGTACTCATTCGAGCAGCCCACACCACTGCTCTGTGGAGTGGCCGTTCTTTTGTTTCTTTACTTCTCTAATGAATTTGCTTTCGCTTTATATACTCACCCCAAATCCTTTCTTGTGCCAGATCCAAGAACCCTCTTTTGGGGTCTGAACTGACCCCTTTCTGGTAACAGGGTCACACAGACTCAGGGCCCCAAGTGGATTCCAGGTAGTTCCAGAGCTTGGCGATGACGGCGATGCTGTTGGCAGGGTGAGGAGTATGGGGGCAGGCAGCACCTTTGGAAATAAGCTGGCTTCGAAGGAATCTGAGGAGGCTGTCAACATTCGTGTAATACAGTGGGGATCTCAAAGATTTCTTCCTCCTTCCAACTCAGAAATAACCTTTCTTCACAGAACATCGTTTGAAATCCACCTGCCATGCCTTTTGGATAGTTTGCTTGCTTACATTGATATCAGGCCAGAGATTCACGGGGAATGGCTCTGCTGGATGACCACTTCCCCCTCTGAGGCCCCACGCTGTCCTCCTCTTTGTAAATGCCATATTCGCAGATTCCCCTTGCTTGGGCCCAGGTGGCGTCTTTTCCCTGCTCGGTCTCTTTCCTCTGCAGAGGACTGACATTCCTTGAGGTTATAACCAGAGCCTTGGGCTTCAAGATTGTGACCTTGAGTGACACAGAAGTCTCAACCAAGATGGCTCCACTTTTCAAGGTGGCAGTTGCAATGAAGATGGTGCCAACGGGAAACACATCTGAAATGGAATGACACGGGAAGGACGTGACTTGGCAGTGGCCCATCCAGGTGGACAGTCTGTCTTTCCTTGTCACACTGTTTATTCCTTGTGGCTTGAGTGCCATGCTTGCCATTTGCGGAGACTGGCATGAGAAGTTGGGCTCAGAGCATGGCAGAGCATCTCTGTGAGGGGCTGGTGAGATGCTTCAGGGACATTTCAAGGCACCAATGTCCACAGCTTCCACGAAACATTAGATATAAGTCAGAGGAGATGGTTTGGGGTCCATTTAGCAATTTCTTTCAAAATAGTGATGGAATATGCATTTTTTTCCAGAAAGAATATGCATTTTCCCATAGACCATTTATTGCTTTGCACCTGAGAGCCTCTAAGATGTGTGTGGATGTGGATGTGTGCATGTAAATGTGTGAGCGGATATGTGTGTGTAGGGGTGTGTGTATGTGCATTCACATGTGTGTTGGGAGTTGGGAGAACAAAGAATAACACAGGAATAAAACAAGAAACAAATTCTTTGCCCCTTCCCCACCCTCCACAGCAGCAGAAAGCAAATCAATGGAGGAGGCTATTTCAGAGGCAGCAGATGAATAGAAATCTCCCGGCTATTGCCCTGTGCTCAGAAGAGACAGGAACCCTTCCTGCTCTTTAACTGTTCTGCCCACAAGATCCATGGCCATGCTTTTTTCAAGAGGAATTCAAAATTAATTTGATTTTGCTGCATCTTGTCCCATTTTTATGTAAGTGCTAACCGTTCATTCAAAAATAAAAATAAAGGATCATACAAGATGCATGCAGTTGCCTTTTGTACTCAGGGATGAAAAACTGGTTATGAAGGAGGTTAATGTTATTCCAGAGAGATAACCCTGGTTGCTATGGTGAGGAATCTTCTGTCAATCACCCCTAGGAAGCTGGCTTCTCTTACCAGAACAGCCTCTATTGGAGCTGCAGTTTGAATATATTTGCCACCGAGCCTTGACTCAAATGTTTAACTTAGCGGACAGGTCTGTGTTTTATCAGTTGGAACACTGGAGACGGAGACTTGCAGAAAATGCGGCTGAGGGAAACTGCATGCCCTCAGATGAGCCAATCTAACCACGCAGGCTAAGTATTCTTTAACCTCGGAAAAAGAATGAAGGCATTCCGGCCAGAATCGAACTAACCATGACTAGCTAAGGAAAAGCTCAAAAGAAGATGTAAAAATGTGTGGTGTGACTTGGTTTGTGAAATGGGAATTCCTTCGGATGGGTTTAAGTTCATTGATTGCTTTTTTTAAAATCCAGTGGTTTTGATCTGTGACGCTCACAGCTTAATGATCTGCCCTTCCTGCTGAAATTTATTCAGGCAATAATCCACAAGAAATTGGTTGTTTTCAGCAGTTTATGACTTGTTATTTAACATTTAACAGAATGGCTATTTATTTTGGAAACAACCAATTCTGAGAGGTTTATTGCTATTGTAAACCATAATCAACTGCTGTATCATTACTAGTTTTGCAAGAGATAAAATGGGCAGCTGCAAGGGGAAAATTGTTGAGTAGCTTTGAACATTTGCATTCTCGATTATACAGGGGAGTTCCTTCACCTTGAAGTTTGCCTGCATTTATAGCAACTAGGCACTTGCCTTCTGTACAAAATTTTCAGCGTTCTGGTTAAAATGAGATCCTAATACGATAATGCCCCAGGAGGTCTCTGTACTTTTACTCCCCCCGATTATTGACATGGAAAAAGAAACTAAGATTTGGATGAGCGAGGACAGGGCGGTAGATCACATTTCGTTTATCCCAGTACGTAGCAGGAATTAAGTTTCACTACTTTTCTAATGCTGTATCCCATCAAATCCTCAGAGAGCTCCTTCTGTCGCCAGGGTTTCTGCTGCAGCTGGCTGCACGGCTGTAAGACTCACTGCCGTGGCCCGAGTCCAGAGATGTGATTAAATCTCTTCAGTCTGGAGACAGTGGGTGCACGTGGGGTGGGAACAGTGACTTACAAAGGACACGGTGCACAAACAAGCCACAGATTCTCTCTTGGGCAGGTTTGGTTTGAGATGTTTGGGATTTCCGGTGGGATTCACACAGCCCTAGAGTGGAGGGCACGAGAGGGGCTACGGTCCCTAGTGGATGAGTGTCCTGCACCCTGGGGCATTGAAAAAAACTCCTTAGGAGGGAGCAAATCATTGCAACTTTTTGTTTTTGTTTTCTGGGGGACAGAGTCTAGCTCTTTCACCAGGCTGGAGTGCCGTGGCGTGATCTTAGCTCATTGCAACCTCTGCCTCCCAGGTTCAAGTGATTCTCCTGCCTCAGCCTCCTGAGTAGCTGGGACTACAGGTGCCCACCACCATGCCTGGCGAATTTTTTGTATTTTTAGTAGAGATGGGGTTTCACCGTGTTGGCCAGGATGGTCTCGATCTCTTGACCTTTTGATCCGCCCACCTCAGCTTCCCAAAGTGCTGGGATTACAGGAGTGAGACACTGCACCCGGTCCAGTGCATCTCTATGAGTATTGGTTCCCGTGGTTAAAAATGGAGATAATTACAATGCCACCTCTCCTACTATGAAAAGGTCATGCTGAGAAACAAGAGTGGGCTGAAGTATCAAAAAGTAGATTACAAAAGGGCGAAGGTAAAGTGCAATGCCTTAACCATAAACATCTTATTCTGAGTTACTCTGCGTGTCTACCAGAAGCCCAAATCTGCTAAACAGCCACAAAGATTTTGTTTCAAGACGTTTGGTTTCTGAAAGTTCGTTTTGCAACCACTGCAAAATGACTTCCTCAACCAGAAGTTTTTCCAGGCAGGACCCCATACACAACATTTTCTCTGTAGGGAAAGGGGCTGTTAGAAGAGAGACGCATTTTTATCTTGGGCCAAGGGGAGGCGGATTCCCTCCTCTGGTGCTGTGGTGAGGACTTGGGGTGGCTGGGGTTGGGAAGGGGCATACTCCTGCTTATTACTTCCTGTGCTCAGACCACAGCCCTCAGAGGGCCTTTCAAGATTTAAGGGACATGAAGAGCCAGCCGAAGAGCCACAGACGGGGAGAAGAGAGGGACAGAAATAGATGCACACAGAAAGATGACGACAGAGAAATACATACAGAGAGGGAGACAGAGCCAGTGAGAGACAGAAATAGCCAGTTGCCAAGAGAGACAGAAAGATTACAAAGATAGACACAGGAAGAGAGAGAGAGAGAGAGAAGGGGGAGACATGATAATCATAGCAAATACTTACATCACACTTATTATGCGAGAGGAAATAGAAGAGATGATGAGATTCAGAGAAAAAGAGTCGGGAGAAATGGAGGAAGAAAGAGTGAAAACAGCAAGATAAGGGCAGAGATGGGGGAGAGGAGGAGAAGGAGGAGCAGATGAGAAGGGCAGCTCTCCTGAGTCCGTGTGTGTGTGTTTGGCGGGGGGGAGAGCGAATGGCAGCTCTTCCTGTCCTCCCAGGGAGCTGACAGAGGCCCTCATTAGTAGCTGCAGGACTCGAACAGAAGGGAGGAGAAAAGGCAACAGAAAGAAAACTGGAGAGTGTCCCTGTTTTGTGTGGATTTGCTGCAAAGGGCAAACTCATTTGCAAGGATGACAGATCTTGAATTAAAAAAAAAATCCCTCCAGACTCCCATGGCTTAAACTGAGAAGCATAAAAAGGTATGAGGAGGTTGGCAGCACCCTCTTGCTAGAAGCATGTAGTGGGGACTTGGCCCAGTTGCCCTGTGGGCAGAGGGCTGGGCTGTCAGGATACAGAAGTCACGTCCAGGCCCAGAGCTTTCCATCCCCACTCCAGGGGGGAGGGAAGCGACAGCCACAAAACGACAGGGACACCAAGAGTCCCCCTCTGCTCCATTGTTACCACACGGATTTGCAGTGCAAAAATAACAGTAATTACTCCCTTGTACTTAGCATTTATTATGAGCCAAAGGCAGCGCCGAATTTTTTCATGCATCATCTCATGTAGGCCTTACACAGCCCATGAGGTAGCAGCTGCCATTTCGCAGAGGAGGACCATGTCTGTCTGAGCGCACTCTCAACCACCCTGATGGGTCACAATAGTGAAGGAATTTTAAAAGAAAAATATGCCCATAACTCCAGGCTTCACACATGAAACCGATTTCTTTGCATTTTTATAATAAACCCACACTCCGTAGTTTCACTTTTTCATATACGTCATCACTGACATTATCATCATTCAGTCCTTCCCTTGGACTGAAAGGAAGACACTCTGCATGGGAATGACTGTCGTACATCAGGTCCCTCGGGATCTGTTACATCTGTGCGTACCCCGTGAACGTCTGCTGAGTCCTTTGATGTGGTAAGCACTGTGCCGGGTGGTCCCGGGGTAAGCACAAACCTCCGGTTCAGCCCAGTGTGAGAGAGAATGCAAACACTCGTTTGCACAAGGCATTTGTTTGGAGGAAGCACTCATTTGCATAACATACTCATCTGCATACCTGAGATGGCCTCTGCACCAGCCCAGGCTGCAGAGCCTGGTCCAGGTTCCAGGATCATGAGAATGATGGTGAGAACTTGACCCAAGGTTGTCTTCACTTTTGTTCCCCCCTGAAATAGCCAACAAGAGGCAGCAAAAGGGACATAGACGAAGACGCAGAAGGAAATACAGGGTCCCTGAGCCTTGGCCCAGTGCTCTGTGGTCCTGACAGCTGGTGTGGATTTCAGACCACCAGGATGGATGACGGTGGAAATGCTGCCTCACCGCCTGGGAATTCCCAGCCTCGTCAGCCACGAAGCAACTGGTGTGACTCCGAGAGGCAGAAATCTTGCCACTCAGCCTGGAATGCCACAGTTCTAGGCCGTCGCTGTGCGGTGGAACCTTGTGCGATGCCGGACGTGTTCTCACGTGTCCTGTACTAAACAGCAGTCTGTAGGTGCATGTGGCTGCCGAGCACTCCGTCGGTGACTGATGCGCCTGTGGAAATAGATTTGTGATTCTATTTCATTTTAATGAATTTAATGTTTTATTGTTTAATTCTCTTTTAATTTTTGTGGTTACACAGTAGGTGTATCTATTTATGGGGTATATGGGACGTTTTGACACAGGCATGCAATGTGAAATAAGCACATCGTAGGGTCTGGGGCATCCATCCCCTCAAGCATGGTCCCTTTGAGTTACAAACAATCCGATTACACTCTTAGAATTATTTTTAAATGTACAGTTAACTTATTGACTATAGTCACCCTGTTGTGCGATGAAATAGTAGTTCTTCTTCATTCTTTCTCTTTTTTTATACCCACCTTCCCCACCGCCGCCCCCCACTACCCTTCCCAGCCTCTGGTAACCATCCTTGTAGTCTCCATGTCTATGTCCATGACCTCAGTTGTTTTGATTCTTAGATGACGAATACGTGAGAACATGAGATGTTTGTCTTTCTGTGCCTATCATATTTCACTTCACATAACGTCCTCCAGTTCCATCCGTGTACTTGCAAATGACAGGATCTTCTTCCTTTTTATGGCTGATTAGTACTCCATTATGTATTAATATATGTACCCAACTTTTTTTTGAGACAGTCTTGGTCTGTCCTCTATGCTGGAGTGCAGTGGTTCGATATCAGCTCACTGCAACCTCCTTCTCCTGGGTTCCAGCGATTCTCCTGCCTCAGCCTCCGAAGTAGCTGGATTACATAGTACCCCATTATGTATTAATATATGTACCAAATTTTTTTTTTGAGACAGTCTTGGTCTGTCCTCTAGGCTGGAGTGCAGTGGTTCGATATTCGCTCAACTGCAACCTCCTTCTCCTGGGTTCCAGCGATTCTCCTGCCTCAGCATCCCATGTAGCTGGGATTACAGGCACCTGACACCACGCCCAGTTAATTTTTGCATGTTTAGTAGAGATGGGGTTTCATCATGTTGGCCAGGCTGGTCTCGAACTCCTTACCTCAGGCAATCCGCCCACCGTGGCCTCCCAAAGTGCTGGAATTACAGGCACGAGCTGCCACTGCCAGCCTATGTACCATATTTTCTTTATCCATTCATCTGTTGATGGACACTGGTTGGCTCCCAAATCTTAGGCATTGTAAACACTGCTGCAACAAACGTGGGAGTGCAGGCATCTCTTCAATATGCTGATTTCCTTTCTCTTCGGCATATACGCGGCAGTGGGGCTGCTGAATCATATGGTAGCCCAATTTTTATTTTTTTGAGGAACCTCCAAACTGTTCTCCACAGGAGTTGTACTAAATTTTAACTAATTTAAATTCATATTGTAAACAGCCACATGTGACTACTGGCTACCATATCGGACAGTGTAAGTCCAGACTGTGGATGCCAGGCTAGCTAGCTCTGGGACAGTCTTTCTGACTCCAGGCCTGTGTTGCAGGGAGGGCCCACAAGTTTTCTATCCATGCCCCTTAGGAACTCGGAGCAGACCCGGCTTGTGTCCTTACGCGTGTGTGCATCCGTGGTTTTCACAGCAGTGTGACCTTCCTATGCCTTGCATGTCGGTGGGCAGGGAGCAGAGAAGAATAGCTGCTTGCATCAAGCAGGTTTTTTCTTGTAACCAAGCCAACTCAGGCTGATTGAAGCAGACTATACACACACTACAAGGATATCGAGAGGCTCACATATTCAGCAGGAGGGCAGAAGAACTAAGTTCAGGCTCCAACGGCCTGGACGGTGGCTTGGGTCAGGCGAGGAGGTCACAGTCTCCAATGCTGATACTGCTGGCTCCAGCCACTGGATGCCCCGTCAGCATGCTGCACATGCCGTCCTAAAGAGATTATCCTTCTGCAGTCACTGCTAGCACCTTTGTCACGGTTATAACTTGGGGGCGATGTGTCTGTTTGGTGGTGACTGGGCCATCTGGCCACCTGCTAGCTGCAAAGGAGGCTAGAAAGTAAGTAGCTGCCACTTTCAGCCTCTGCAATGGGAGGCAAGATCTGCCTTAGCTCAGGGAATTCCACAAAGCCAAGGACGGGGCTCAGATGCTCAGTGATGATAAGAATGAATATTCATTCATGACTACTGCATAAACTCATTCAAACCTCCTTTGAGGCAAGTGAAAACCACATCCCGAATCTCTAGATTCCAGAAAGACTACTGTGAATCTAGGCAGGCTAACCGGGAATTACAGCCAAGTCCCATTGTGCTGGCCACCCCGTAGAACTGCCATCCCCAAGGGGCGTGGTGGTACCACAGATGGACAGAAAGGATGTTACATGGCACAGCCCCATGAAACACATGACTGTCCTAAGGGCAATGTCCATAACATGTACAGTGTCCCTTCGCTCAGGACATCGTTCATGACCCCCACAGGGTCCTTTCTATGAGAAACTATGGGCGAAGTTCCCCTTAGGCCTCAGTGACTGGAAAAGCCATGCTTTGCCTGACCAGCCGTGATCAGCGTGAATCAAGGAACCGACAGGCACCAGTTTGGGTTGGCTGCTGGAACGCTGGGGTCCAAAGCCATGGCCACCAACAAGACCCCAGAGTAAATATTTTACATACATTTTTTTTTAATCTCCTTTTGCTCTGATCTTGCCAACTTTCAAGTGAATGGTTTATTTGAAAGTTCAATTATATGTTTGTAATCCACCTCGACTCCTCTTGGGGCAAGTCAAAACAAAAATAATAATGATAAGATCAGCTCATAAGAATGACAGCAGGTCATTTCAACGTGCCGAAGATGCAAAAGGGCCAGTGGGCTCTGCCCGGGAAAATGGGGACACGGAGGCTGCAGAAAACTCCTGCGAGGGCCCCCTTTGGAGGATGAAGAGGTGGATGTTCCTTCATGAAGAGGACAAGGCAAGGGGGACCCTTCCAGGCATCAGGAGCAAAACCAATACTGACGTTTGGTTTCCAGCTTTGCTCCTGACATTCCCTGCTGCAGTCTGGAGGTGGGGTTTTTAACACCCAGATTCCTGGATAGTTTTCTGACTCATTTTTGCCTTCCACATTTTTCTAATTGTAGGGGGGCTGGAGCAGAGTGGGAGAGGACTCTGGTGCTAAATTAAAAGGCTATTTTCTGGCCCTGCTTCGATCCCATCTGCCCCATTTGGCTTCCATCCCCTTGACAGGTGGGCCTGGCACCGCAGCTTGGGCCTTTCAGTTAATTGTGGGCGGCTCTGAAAAGGCCTGTTCACTCACTTAGGAAAGAAACACCCAAATAAATCCACCCCCTTTGGTGGATTTAGCAGCCAAAGTAGCTTTCTAGAGAGCAAATGGTGCCAGACCAATTTCATTTCCTTGTCTGATAGAATGAAAGAGCACACAGATAAGGAAACAAGCAATAGATGCAATCTCCCGGGCTGCACAAGAGCGGCGATGCTGCCCGACATGATATCCTCATCAGCCGAGCAAAATGGCAGGGTCACTGTGGAGCGAGATATAGAGGGGTCAAGTAGCACTTGATGGGCCCAATGCCTGAGCCCCTGAAGCCCTGGGTAGAACCCAGGCTCTTGGGCCAAGGATTGAGGTGGAGTGTTTCAAAGATCCCCCTGAGACTGAAGAGTTCCTTTATCTTACAATTTGGTGACCTTCCTGATGAGCTTCAAGCAAGGTGCAGAGAATCTCTCATGGGAGGGGGTGATGTGGCTGCAGGGGACTCTTGGTGGTGGGAAGCTTTACTGGGCTACGGAGACATGGCTCTCCAGAGAAGGGGCTCTTCTTCCCTGGGCCTGGCACCTTTTATGTGAAACAGCATTTATGTTTTAAAGAGCCTGGCCTTGGGTGTCTTGGGTGTCAGGCAGACACTCAGATTTGGGTGCCATCTTCGATTCTTCTTATTAGCTGGGTGTGCTCAGATGAGTCATTTACCCTTTCCTGACCTCAGTTTCTTTGCCTGTGCAATGGGAAAACTTCTGTGTACTTTGTTGTATACCGAGCATTACAGGTTGACAGAGGTTGAAATGGGTGTAAATGCACAGTGCCTGGCAGTCAGTGGAAATGTCTTTCCTTTTCCTTCCTCACTCAGGCTTCCCAGGGCACCCCAAATGGTTTGTGCCCAATGAAACAGCACTGGTTATATCAGCCCAGATATACCGTTGTCACAAGGGGCCTATGTAATAAAATGAAAATCCCTCAGGGTCTCAGAGCCCCAGGACAAGAGCTGTATAATGAGGCATAATCAAATAAAAAGTAAAGCACACAGGAGCGTAAGGACCAATGAATACAGCCAGCTGGACTTTGTATTAGGGCTCTCCAAAGAAACAGAATCAATGGGAGGTGAAGATAGAAGGGGAGACCTATTTTAAGAGGTTTGCTCAGGAGGTTATAGAGGCTGGCAAGTTGAAAATCTGCCAGGTGGGTCACCAGGCTGGAGACCCAGGGAAGAACTCATGCCACGGCTGAAGTCTGAAGGCTGTCTGCCGGCAAAACTCCTTCTTGCTTGGAGGAGGTCAGTATTTGTTCTATGAAAATCTTCGACTGACTGGATAAGGCCCACCCACATTATGGTGGGCAATCTGCTTTACTTAAATTCCTCCTATTAGAATGTTAGTCTCATCCAAAAACCTCCCACAGAAACATCCAGAATAATGTTTGACCAAACACCTGGGTACTGTAGCCCAGCCAATTTGACACATAAATTAAACACCTGCTCAGGGGAGCCTTGTTTCAATCCCCCACCTCTTCCCCCACTGGGTTAGGAGACACCCTTCTCCGCTCCCAGGGCCCAGAGTCTTCTTAGAGGCAGGGCTTATGGCCTACCTAGCTGCGTATCCTAGTGACCGGCAGCGGGCCAGGCACATAGTAAGTGCTTAATAAATGCTTATCGATTGTGCAGGAACTAAGAGATTGTAGGTTCTTAGCGAGTCCACTGATAGCCCTTCCGTCATCTTCTTGAACTGGGAGGAAGCAGGAGTCCTTAGTCTGTCCCCCTCCATCTGGACTTAGCTCCACCCAGGAATATACAAGGCAGCATAGCGACTACCTGCCGGCTTTCCCACTTACTGGCTGTGTGATTCCAGACAGCATACTCCACCACGCAGGTGCAGAGTGGGCACTCAACACACAACAGCTCTCATTCCATGAAACCAAGATCAGTCAGAGAAACGCCTAAAGGGTAGGTTGGCAAGACAGTGTGCATTCTTTTTTTTTGAGATGGAGTTTCACTCTTGTTACCCAGGCTGGAGTGCAATGGCGCCATCTCAGCTCACCGCAACCTCCGCCTCCTGGGTTCAGGCAATTCTCCTGCCTCAGCCTCCTGAGTAGCTGGGATTATAGGCACGCACTACCATGCCCAGCTCATTTTGTGTATTTTTAGTAGAGACGGGGTTTCACCATGTTGACCAGGATGGTCTCGATCTCTTGACCTCGTGATCCACCCGCCTCGGCCTCCCAAAGTGCTGGGATGACAGGCGTGAGCCACCGCGCCCGGCCCGACAGTGTGCATTCTGACACACCCCGAGGAGTCTAGAGATCTCTGGCCCAGGCTTAGGACGAAGCAAGACACGACAACGTTGGGGAGGACAATCAGGGCACTGGTATTTGAGTCTCTGTAAAGTGCTGGACACATTTGATTCCATCAATAAATCATCACAACGTTCTAGGCAGGGAGGGCTTTTAAAAGTGTTCTGTGGCGTGAGCCTATGGACCTCTCATCAAATGTTTTCATCTGCATATTAAAAAATCAGTTAATTTAAAATGCAGTTTGTATAAAATTAAAAAAACATTTGTGATATCATGGTGTATGTGCCTCATTACTAATGCATTAAATATCTAGCGGCAAGTCTAAAGGCAACTGTAATTTGAACTGGATGAATACAAATGATATTTGGAGTCATCTGCAACAACTGTAATGTAATATGGAAATGTCTGCGCTTTGTCCCAGTGACAAAGTCACAGGCTGCTAACAAATGTTGCTTACATTCATAATCAAAGAAAATGCTAAATTTTAGTTAGAAATTCATAAAAACAAAAAAGTTTTTTCCAATCCAAGTACAAAGACCCTCCTCCATTTCATCCACAGTTTCCTTGGATGTCCATTATTAAAGTAAACTTTTTATCCCGTTTACAAATGAAGAAACAGGAGTTTCTTCATTTCACTGACTCGGCAGGTCTGTGGCAGGGCCCGAGATTCCGCATTTCTGACCAGCTCTTTGATGACGCTGCGCTGCTGATCCTGGGACCCCAAGGAACTTCCCGATAATGATTTGGGGAAACTCTTTTCAAAGTAATGGATGGCCCAGCCCCTGACTTCTGAGCGGGTGAGAGAGACGATCACTTTGGACGGTTGCACGGAAGTCAGGGCGCCTCTGCAGTCAGCGTTGGAGGTGCAGGCTTGCTCTCACGCCCGTCTGGCCGTCTCCTTCCCCGTTTCCTTACCATCGCTCTTCAAGCTGTCTGCTGTGATTATAATTCTTCTCCAGGCTGCCCTCATTCCGTGTTAAGCTAGTTTAACTTGGATATTAGTGCTGACGCTGACGGGAAGGAAAGCCTGCAGAGTGATTTGCCCTCAGGCCCCGGGGATGGCCCCACCCGTCCCCACCTCCTGGAGTGAGTTGAGAGGTCCCTTCCACACTGCCCCAGGCCCTGACCCCTGCTGCCTTCCTGCAGAGCCCTCCCAGACGGGCCCAGCTCTGTGCCTGGGCTTCACTCAGCCTGTATCTAGTCCAGGGATGCTGCACGTCGGCTGGGTATGGAGAAATACTGTTGCCTGGCTCCCACCCCAGAAAGTCTGATGGTCTGGGGTGCTGCCTTGTAAGGTGTCTAAGAAGCAGGCAAAGCAGAGGATCACTGGTTTAGTGAAAGGAATTGAATGGTGCACACATTTATGCAGCGCCAGCCAGGGGTCAGGCACTATGTTCAGTGTGCTACATGCATTATTCTCACGCAATCCTGTGAGGCAGGTGATATACCTCCATTTTACAGTAAATCGTCCAAAGCCACCAGAATTTAACTCCACATCAGCCTTTGTCCAAAGTCTGAGTTCATGAAATCCTGCTGATTCTCTGTGGAGATGACATAAAAGTGGCAACATTCTCTCTTACACCCAGGCCCGGGGTCTTTCTTTTAAATCAGTGTTCATTCTTCTTGCTGTGATCAAATGTTTAAAAAATGTCACGATCTGGAAATCCATCAGGCTGTACCTTAAGGAGGTTTGAAGATCTACAAGGTCTCTTCCAGTTCCAGCTTTAGCTTCCGAAGTGTATTTGTCACAAAAGTGCCTCCTGTTCATTCCACTGGATGCCTCCTCTGGCGTCCTAAATGCAACATGACAAGTGACAAATGTTCTGAAAGGTAGGGAGGTCCTTGGACTACAATCATGTTGGGATGAATGACTACCCTGAGCAGACGCAATAAATTACCCAGCATTCACTTTAAGCCAGGAGAGAAGTTTTCAGGAACTTAGGCTGAGTCTTAAGCTCCCTGGAAGGCAGCAGGATAAGGGGGAAAGAGGACAGACTATGGGGGTGGAAGATTCGGGAGCAGACCCAACCCTCCCCCTTCCTGACCATGTGATTCTATGAAAAGTACTTATGCTCTTGAACACCTTCTCTGTGAAATAAATCTTGATATTTAGCATTAATTATAAGACACATACATTACTATATCACGTGTTTTTTAATTTTATAAAAATGTTTTAAACTAATTGGTTCCCTGTGATTTTGTTGTTGTTAGACATTTGAAAACGTTATTTGAAAATAGACTCATAGCTAACTGGGTGTTTTAAGGATGAAAAAACTATAGAGAGAATGTTTGACGCAAATGTCAGGCACTCAGTAATTAACCGCTATTAATATCATCAAACCTTGCTTTACCATAAACCTGGCTATTTCTTTTCTTTTCTAAATGCTCTTGGATGAAGTTTTCAGCTGTTAAACCCGTATTCTTATTTAGCCACAAGTATTCATAGTAATTCAATAAAAATATTCAAATTTCATTACAATGTTGTTGTAAATACAATGGCCCAAATTCCAATCTAGAGTCGTGCATATTTATCTACAGCCATTTCCTATAAGATCAATTCCTAAGGCTTTACGTAAATATGTAGCAGAAGAGACCCCAGAAAAAAAATATAGTTGAGATTAAGATGTTGGAAATACCAGTGGTTTGTTATCCATCGTTTTAAAAATCCACTTGTAATATCTGTACAGTATTTGAAATAAAAGCAGTGGAGTAAAAAAGGCCGTGAAAATGAGCATTTTTTTTTGAAAAGCTATCATGTACAGGTTCTAAGCAGCCATGTCTATCTATGAAATCATTAAACTCTCCAAATGAGGCATGGATTATTATTACACCCATTGTATGGGTCACCAAATCAAAAGAGAACTTACGAAAGTTCCACAAGATTACTGTGCTAATAGAGAGTGGTCAGGGATTGAAACTTAGGTCAGCGTACTTGGAAACGTGTGCTCCTTCCACAGGTCCCATGGCCAGCAGTGAGTACCTAATGCAAGTGGCTCGGCAAAGGTTATGTCCTGTCTAGAGTCACACAGCTTGTTAGCTTCAAACTAGGAGACTAGAACCCAGGTCCTCATTCCTCAAAGGTACAGGAACTCAGGCACGCTCCTTGTTTTCTTTTGAGGTAAGAGTCTCGCTCTCTCATCCAGGCTGGCGGGCAGTGGTGCGATCTTGACTCACTGCTACGTCCGCCTCCCAGGTTCAAGCAATTCTGTCTCAGCCTCTCAAGTAGCTGGGGCCACAGGCACATGCCACCATGTCTGGCTAATTTTTTGTATTTTTAATAGAGATGGGTTTCACTGTGTTAGCCAGGATGGTCTTGATCTCCTGACCTTTTGATCCACCCACTTTGGCCTGCCAAAGTGCTGGGATTACAGGTGTGAGCCACTGCCCCTGGCCAGTGTGTTCTTTCTTTGAGAAAAAATTGCCTCCACCAGATATTTTTTTAAAAAGTTATAAAGTCCTCAAGTACATCTTTATAGCATAATTTAGGTTAGATGGCAGTGTTATCAGAAAATACCGAGTAACCTAGAGATGTGTTGCTGCACCCCGCCCCTCCCCTTCCAAAGCACTCTGCGTGGGTAGATAACAGTTTTCCGAGCGGCGTCAGCATAAATATTAGCATCGTGAAAAGAAACACTAGGCATGGTCTTCCTTTGAAAGTGGATCAAACTGGCAACACACGTATGTGTGTCTCCTTAATGGAGTCAGGAGAGAACAAGACCAAAGATGACTTCATGTCAAGTGGAAAACATCTTCATACAGAGCTGAACATATGCAGATCCCATCAGAGCAATGCAAGTCACTTGCAGATGTTACCTGGCAGCTCTGCACCTGGCTCTGTGAAAAATACTAATTGGCTTCCAGTTATAGTCAGACACCGGATTGGCTGGGATGTAAAATCAAGTTTAAATCCATCCGTGTGGGAGGCTTGCAGCGTGGAGCCTATATACGGCATTCTATGCAGTCCGTGCCGGGCATTGGTGAACTCCTACACCGGGTTCCAGACAGAAAACTTAAAATGAGGCCGTTTGCCCAAGGTGGATTTAAACAAATGGAAGACTGTCCAGCTATCTGCAATACGGAACAAAGATTCACACCTGGAGCTGGAAATAAAAAATACCAACTTCAAATCTGGAGCTCCTGGGCCGAGGATGAGACACTTCCTCCATGTACAAAAGAAAATGGTTCAAGCCGCTAGTGACTACTCTGCAAACGCAAAATGGTTCTTGGATGACAAAATCAATGTTACTGTGTCTTGCAAAAATATTAATAATGCCTTGAACAAACACTTCTCTTCGAGGAGTCCAGAACACGCCGGGCCCTTTCTTCTCATTGCTCCCTATGACCTTCATGTTAGTCTCACTGTCTCTGCGGGCAGGTCAGTGGGTGGTATTTCAGCAGGGGCAACAAGGTAGGGCAGCTTGGGGAGCTGGGCTGTGGGCTGAGCAGCAGGAACCACGCCCCAGTGCCCTGATGCTGTCTAGCAGGCGGACGCAAGTGTAACTGGTGCAAAAGTGAAAAAAGGCCAGCAGCAGGAGAGGACAAAGGACGAGAAAGACTGTGGAGGGGTAACTCCCGGACAGCAAAGACTAAAAGCTCTTAGGCTAAGCAGCCTTAAGAACAAGAAACGGTTGCTGATGGGGGTTGGAAGGGAGACACAAAACCTAGAGGAGAGCAGAGGCAACTGCCACACATCGTCATGTGATGAAACCCTTGTCAGTAACCAGAACACCAAAAATCTCTAAACCTCTTTTGGTTGATCAATTTGGCCCCTAAAGACAATTAACACTACAGCAATTCCACGGCTGCTGGTGAATGAGGCACTGAGCAATTAGGCCCGGCCTGTTGCTGACCCCACTGACTAGGTGTTCACGGCTCTAGATATTTCTGGTCAGTTTACAGGGGTGACATTTGTCAGCCAGGTTGGTATTCTTTCTCCAGGAGCAACTGTTGGCCAGGCTTTGACGGGTAACACTGTATTCCCTTGATATTATTAAATACAAGAGACCCTCAGCCTTGACCCCAGAGACTATTCAGAGTCCTAAGGGGAGAAGCTGCAAGGAACCGAGGGCGTTACTGAGAAGGAACCGAGGGCGTTACCGGGAAGGAACTGAGGGCGTTAGGGCGTTACTGAGAAGGAACTGAGGGCGTTACTGAGAAGGAACTGAGGGCGTTAGGGCGTTACTGAGAAGGAACTGAGGGCGTTACTGAGAAGGAACTGAGGGCGTTAGGGCGTTACTGAGAAGGAACCGAGGGCGTTACTGAGAAGGAACTGAGGGCGTTAGGGCGTTACTGAGAAGGAACTGGGGGCGTTACTGAGCCGCACACCACATCTGAGGGGTTGCCCTCTTAGGCCTTCTTGCTCTATTAAAAATTGAGTCCAAAAAGGAGATGGTGACACATTACAATCATCTATTTGTCTCTGCACTTCTACATAGAGCACATGCAGGGAATAGCTGCGTCACAAATATTTTGAGTAAAAAATGTAAACCAGTAATTTCATCAGTTGTATCTGTTTTCAGGTTTCCCACACACCATACATATTCTTACATGGTTTCAGGTCATGGTAATATGTATTCAGTTATGTCTATACAGAAAACTGATGTTCCATACATAAATCCCAGTAACAGCATCAAATGGAACACACTCGCTGTGGGATTCTGTGTATTGTTCCTAATTCACCAGACTGCTGTAAAAAGCATATTCATATCCTGACAAAACAAATCCAAGCTCCTGTTTATGGTAGACAGGCCCTTTATGTTACGTAAGCCCAACACTACCAATCCTCCTCCTCCTACAGATTTGAAAACATCACTGGATGGTGCCCATGACATCATGAGACCTCAGGCCAGTTAAGCAACTGCAACATACACTCTGCCCACGGAATGTCTAAGTGGCCCTAGCAGGTATTAAGATGTGACCTCCTCATGGGGCAGGAGGGGCTGGCACGTGTGTGGTGCCTGCATGTATACAAACACGAGAGGTGGGGAAAGACAATCAAAGAGCCAGAGAGGGGAACAGAGGGCACATCTGTCTGTACTCTCCTCCAGCTGGAAGCTGAAAACAGTGACCTTATTCTTTAAGTTCCAAGCGTTTGTGCAGTCATACTCAGTAATATATTCTGCGGTGGACAGTTCTAATGTTTCAGCATTTCTATTACCATTGCCTATGTTTAGGGTTCTTTATGCAATCAAAAGTGCTAAGGCCAAAAATTGATATGAGGATAACAGAGGCAAGATATAAGCAAATAAACCAAGGAACTGGGCTAAATATAAAAATCAATTTTAAAGTATTGTTGGGCTGATTTCTATTTTTTCCCTTCTTTATTTTGGTATGAGAGGTAAAAATCCAAGTTTCAATAACGGCTTCTGAGAAAACTCCCATCTATGATTTGGGTTTCTAATAGCTGCTTTTAAAAGTGAACCAGTCAATACTGTGTCCTGAGGGACAACTAGGCTGAGCATCTCATGAGGAAGCAAAGGGAAATGTAGAAAACAATGAGAGACTAACACAGACTTTTAATGAACAAAGGAGCTCACAGTGTAGATGAATTTATGTAACAGACAAGGTGTTCTTCAAGAGTTATACAACAGAAAACCTGAGTATAAATTCAATTTTGGCAGGTCAGATTTTATTAAAGCCACATAGATAAAACTATCTTACTGTTTATCCTTTACAATTTTAAAGCAAAACAAACACAATAGCATTTTAATTGTTTTTGTGTATCCCTATTTTCACATATTGGCTTAAAAAAAAAAAAAACCTCTGCTTACAAGAAAGAAAAAAGGCCCAAACAAGAATGTAGTATGTAAGTGAGTACAAAATGGGATGGTGCCGAAGACAAACTGATTACCTAAGTTCCAAGAAATCAAGAAACAAAGCGTAACTCAGATCCAAGCAGGGTTAACCAGGGAAGGCTGCATTTGTGTGCACCTGCTGCCTTCTCCAGCACTGCACTGTACAACATTCGGGGACAGCCTGAAACATGCAGACTATGCAAATACAGTCTCATCTCTCCACCAAAGCACAAACATTCCAGAGGCATGGAAGCCAAAGGGTAAACACTTCCACAGTCAACTCTTAAACTATTCACATTTACAGACGGAAAGAGCAAAGCCCCCGCTACTCCAAGAATAGATCATGGTTTTGGAAAACGCTTTTTGAATATAGGTGTATCCCGTGTTCAAGAACTCACAAGTCTGTTATGAATATTAGTCCTAAGGAGTTAGAAACCTTTTCACCATTTATTGTAGCTACCGGAAACAGTTCACTGGATAATCTCAAAGACATTCTTAGATTGTAACTAAAGCTCCACTGATTCCACCAGACAATGTACAACTATACAGATAAAATTTTGGAATTGGCAAACGAGTATGGCATGGACAAATAACCCTGTCCAAAATTGAAAATAAATAGCAGAAAACAATCTTTTAAAATTCTACAGAAGTACTAAAATTCCCTTTCAATTGGTGCAAGTTACCTGTTTCAGTTGTCTTGTTTTCCATTGTCTCTGCTCCTTTCAATCAATTCGGTCTTCTTGTTTCCGTCTTGAACACACTGAGCCCTCTCTTCATTTCTTGTGCAAGGTCTGCTGCTTCACTTTCACGAGCTGTCTTCTGAACCTGGCTCTGGATGTTCTCCTTGAAAGCTCTTGCCCATGAACATTTCAGATAAAATCTTATCAGGCTTCCTCCATCCTCACTCTGAGTCAGAGAAACTCACTCCGCTAAACCTTACAACAGAACTTTTGCTATGTACACTTGGATGGACACCATAAGCTTCTAGGGAAGATTTAAAGACTAGGTACTCCTTGCTCATGACGCACGATAACACTGGATCCTTTTGTAAACATAATTTCACATTTTCACAAGGTCACAGGCATCAAAGAATGAGCCAAAAGTCATATATGATATGTGATATATAAAGAGTATGTGTTTCCGAGGCTGAATTTGGATCTTAGTCCCACCACTTACTGGCTATGTAATGTTGAAAAAGATCTTAAGCTTCTCTAAGCCTTTGTTTCTCAATCTGTAAGATGGGGATACATAATGGTGCCTCTTAGGCTAGCTATGAAAATCAAGGTAACATAGGTAGAATGCTTGGCATAGGTACTAAACAAATATTAGCTAATATTATTACAATATTATTATTGGTTTTCTTAAAATAAACTCATTCTAATTATTGGCCATTAGCATTATAGTTCAGTAGATGTCCATAACGAACCAATATCTCTACATGATTTTTATCCTGTCATAACTGAAGTTTGCCACTGTTGATCTCCCCCATCTAAGTTGAGATACTAATTTGAAATTTATGGCCAACATCTAGCCTGAGTGATCATATTCTAACCACGTGAAATTAAACTCCCTCTTAATGTTGAAGATTTACTATCTATTTCTCTGTACCTATGTAATATAGTCTGTTCAGACTGAAAATTTTGATCAGTGCTGCTAGACGCTGCTGAATAAAACAGAGGGGGAAAGGGTTATTACGGCAGGATGAGAAATGAACAGTACTTAATGAACTTGCATTTCAATTGAGAGAGTTTTTAATAAAAAAGAAAGAGCTTTTTATAAATTCTTTTGCTCAGCAACAATAAAAGGAGGAAAGGAGCACTCAGCTGGGAACAATAGCTACTCAGCTCATAAAAAATTATTAGAAGGAACACTTTCTTTGTCCACCATGCCCAGCAATTTCGCTGGTGGGCAATGATCCAGATCACTTAGGTTCCACCTATAAAAATGAGTCCAGAGAACCTTCTCCATTTTCCCAGCTAATAAATTTTATGCTAACAAAAATCCTAATATCTTAATGTAATGCCACCATAAATAAAATTTTGACTCACAATTCGTGGAATCTTTTTGACTAGATGATACTGATCCAGCATTAACAGTATTTGCTCTTTGGGTTGCTTTTCCATTAGAAGGGAGGGACTATGCCGACACCTTTACTCACTCCTATCAGATGGTCCTTGCAGCCAGGGGCCTGTGTCTGGTTGAGGACTGTTGGGCGAGGGGCAGGGTGCCTGAGGACAGCATGGTTCCACTGTGTGAAAGGCTGAGGACTGTTGGGCGAGGGGCAGGGTGCCCGAGGACAGCATGGATCCACTGTGTGAAATGAGCTGGTTACTTTTCACTGTCTCTGTAGCTCATGTTAAGTTGGCTGAGTTAGAGAAACTTCAATTCTTCACATAAAAGGCCTGGCTGATTCATCTTTTCCCATGAATGATATTAAACTGTACTAAGCTAATTGTCAAATGTGTTGAAGGTAAGTCAATAAAAGCTCTTTTCTGTGTGCAAGGTTCCCCATGACAGCCAAAAGATTTCTGCACATGAATAAATATGTCTTTTTTTTTTTTTTGAGACAGAGTTTCGCTCTTGTTACCCAGGCTGGAGTGCAATGGCGCAATCTCGGCTCACCGCAACCTCCACCTGCTGGGTTCAGGCAATTCTCCTGCCTCAGCCTCCTGAGTAGCTGGGATTACAGGCACGCGCCACCATGCCCAGCTAATTTTTTGTATTTTAAGTAGAGACGGGGTTTCACCATGTTATTCCTAATGACCCTGCTGGGCAATCATAAGCATGCCCATTAATGTAACTCTCACGTCTCATTACTTAAAAAGTATGAGGCAAAAAAGTTACCTGTTTAAGAATGCTTTTTTTTGTATTTAGTTTGAACAAATTGAACATTTTAAGAATGCACTTTTATCTTTACTGCCTGATACATTTAAGTATTCAAGCATCTGCTGAATGTTTAAATATATGTAATACAGAGTAAAGTGCTCTGAAGACTAAACAATGCATTCCAAGCCCAACATTTTTCCTAAACTTCTCTCCACTTTGGACTTTACATTGAAGATTGGCACCATCAACTAAGATCTAAATAGATCTACAGGAATGCTGTGTTCCCCTTTAATTACCTGTCCATATGACTTACACTTTCTCTGCAATCTGTTTTGTTTTTAAAAGGTCCTTCCTCGTCCCTCAGATTGCATCTAGGATGTAAGAATACACAGAAACTGCAGCATCAACAAAGAGCTTAATTAAGGAGAATATGCAATGACAGCAAATACGAAAGTGCAATCTTTAGTGAAGACAGGTAACCATTCAAATTAGCTTTTTACAGATAATAAGGAGCTGGGGGGTGGGCAGCTGGTGAAAATTCAGTTTTATAAGTATACTGCCATTTAGAGAATTATACCTGGGTATCTGTAATAGTAAACAAGACAGATATGATCCCTGCTCTCAGAGAGCTCAATAATTAATGGTATTACTTTTGCTGGTTGCACCAGAAAAAGAGGAATACATTTTAGCTTGGCCTTCAACTACATAGGTATAGTTGTGGAGATCTGGGGATTAGGATGGCACCCTTAGGTACAAGGATAACAGCAGAAAAATAGTAACTGTATTTATTAACTGAAATTTTCTGAGCTTATACTCCCAGTAGCTATAGTTCAATTATATATGCCTGACTTTAAGTAATGCCTTCACAGATTTAAGGGGTAAAAAATATCCCAACCCTGTCCTGCTGCATATTAAAGATGACCACTGATTGTTTCAGTCCTATCCTCTCTCTTTGAATCTAGGCAGACTCTGTAACTCTTAGACCAACTGAATATGGCACAACTGACAGTTTCCAGACCCAGGAAGAACAATTTGGCAGCTTCTATTTTTTTGTCTCTTGGGCCACTCTCGTATAACAGCTATGGTGTGATGATGCTCTAGTACCCTTGGGGAGAAGCCTATGTAAAGAGCAACCCATGCATCGAGGGAGGGACCAAGGCTCTCAGTCAACAACCAGGTCCAACTTGCTGGCCAGAGAACTGGTGCCTCCAGCCTCAGTTAATGCTGCATGGAATAGAGATGAGCTGTCCCCACCATATCCTACCCAATTGCAGATTAAAGGGCAAAATACATGATTACTGGGACATACCTGAAACTTTACCCTTAATCCAAGGTGGTTTTAAAGATCAAACTAATTAAATGGGGTAGTGAAAGTAAAAATTAAATTTTTTGAGCATTTATGTGACTAAATGCTTTACGTATCCTTATTCCCTACAATAACCTTAGTAGATAGGATTATTTTCTCTATTTTATAGATACAAGTGATTGACTGCAAAATTAAGTAACTGCCCAAGATCACCTAACAGGAAGACAGTATTTAAAACCAGCTCTGACTTCAAGGCACCTGCAAAGAAAATGGGAATTAATGAAATTCCAAACTAATGCTGGGGTGACTCAAATTCTCATGAAAAAAGTACGGATTAGGAAAATATGACGTCGATTAAAAGGTGCATCTGAGGGTGCCCCAATGTTCCTTAGCAGAGCTTTCCAAATTAGCAGTGACATTGTCTGAGGTACAGTATTCAGAAAACAGCAACATTATCTTAGTACGTAAAACTTTATGCCTACTAAATGCAAGTTCTCCAGAGTAGGGGTTACAAGATCCTTGCTCTGAAGGTTCTTGCATTTTAGTATGAGCAATAAGGTGTGTTACACAAAGAGTTGCTCACAAGGTACCAAGCTACAGTCCCTATATACCACGTGAAGAATAAAGTGCTACAGGAATGTATTCATTCACTCAACAAATATTTACTGGGTGCCAATTTAACAGTAAACAACAGACACGATGCCTGCTCTCAGAGAGCTGATAATTCATATGACTTGTGCTGGAAGCACCAGTAAAAGGACACATTTTAGCTTGGCCTTCGACTATGCCTAGACTTTGGGCAGGCGGGGATCTGGGGACTGGGATGGCCTTCTTAGGTACAAAGGTAAAAGGAGAAAGATGAAAACCACTAAAGCATAAGAAAATGAGTAGGACATGTATAAGGACTTTAAAGCAAGAACCGTATTTCATCAGCTTTAAAGTTCCACCAATTTTAAGGCAGGATCATTACTTTATAAACCAAAAGAAAAAAGTGTTAAAGTTTTACAGAAGTGGCTCTCAACTGGGGGTGATTTTTGTCCTCTAAAGGACACCTGGCAGTATCTGGAACTGTTTTTGTTGTCACTGCTAATGAGAAATGACTAGTCTTTAGCAGTGATTGCTAGTGATCTAAAATGCACAGGAGACCTCCCACAGAAAAAGAATTATTTGGCCTAACATATCAATAATGCCAGGGTTGAGAACTCCTAAACTACACAATGTTAGAAGCTGAAGGATGCATCTAGGATATCTAAAAAGTATTTTAAGATAGAGAAAAGGCAGTAGTTCAGTTTACCTGGAATGAACCCAAGAGTACTGGGGAATAATGCTGGCACTCTGTATCTGAATCTGCTCTCTCACCTTTGGAACAGCAAAGTGATAATGATGAGGGACTAGGCTTTAAGAAATTAATTTAAGGCAGTGGAAGTCACGGGGCTGGCCTCTGATGACCACTCAGTCCAACCCTTACTTTCCAGAAACCCTGCACGCTAATCACACTAATTGATATATCTATTTCTGCCAATTCTCCTCTCAGGAGAAATAACACTGACCCATCTCACCAATCATATGGTATCTCTAATTTTTCTTTTTTAAAGCCCAGCTCTATGTCACGTACTCCACAAAGCTCCACGCCACTTATCCTCATGCACTGTTTAACATAGTCTCTTCTTCCTCTGAACTTTAAAAATATGTCATCTGTAGCTAACCCTATTCACCACTTATGTGATTTATCCTTCTACGTATCACTGGGTCATGATCCATAACTGCTTCATACTTGCAGCTCTCAGGGGACCCACAATAGTGACTAGCACATCAAAAGGGGTCAATAAATATTTGTAGATTAGTAATGAATAAATACACAGTACTGGAAGACTATAATTAAATACAAACTCCTCAGGCTTTTCTCAGCCTTTCCACATAGAACTCATTTTGTAAACGTGAATCATTTCAGTAGCTCTCCAAGTCCTCATGCTTTAGCTACAGGGTATCAGAGAGAGCAGGGTTCTTGAACAAGTTCTTAACCCCTACTTTACAAAACGCCATTTAATAAATTCCATTACACTTCAGATATCTCCAAGAGGTGTCAGCCAGTGCTTGTTCTAAGACATTTTTAGCACCTTATATAGGTAAAGTCCCAAATTCCCTGAAAAAAAGGTACAAATGTAAGCAATAAGAAAATATCTACTCATTGCTCACAAATCCCAATTGCATTCCTGACAGTTACACTTTTTGCATACGTGTGTGCGCGCGCGTGTGTAGGAGGGAATTTAGAACATAGCAAAAATCTTAAAAAGGAATGGCACAAAGAAAAAGAAAAAAGATTATAGAATTTTAAGGAGATCCTTTGAAAGATAACAAAAAGCAAGACAATATTTTATTGTTATACAGCTTAATGGTGGAAGAAAGGGTGTGGTCAATGCCTATAGAAAACTAAGAAGACCATGTTTTAGAATATTTGCAGGCCTTTTTTTTCCCTTCAGCATGGTGCTTGAGCATCAGTCAGTGTTTGGTGGTTGCTTCTAGCAAGTCTTTTGCTTCATTTATTTTGATTGCTAAGTAAGGAGATCCACCTGAGAGAAAAAAGAAAAATGAATGAAAATACACTTCATAATTGACATACTTTAAAGTCCCCTAAATATGAAAATACTCTTTTCTGATACTGTCTTACACATTAATTGTCTGATGAATTATTTTATAAGCTAACTAGAAATCAAAACTGTATAAATTAAACTTGATTAGTGAAGTCCTACAACTATTGAACAATCAAAAAAACCTCTGAGAAAAATGATGGAAGAAAGGTATGATCAGAAATAACTCGAAAAACAATCAAATATTTCACTGGTCAGACATTCTTCATTCATTTGACCAGAGAATGTTCTAAAATTAAGTGAATTTAGGTAAATAAAGTTACTGGCTTTTCCATGACTTTTTTTTTTTTAAAGACATATTCATCTTGAAGAGGGGTATCTTTTTGAAGAAGGTAAATCAATTCAAGGGGTCTTTTAAAGTCCTAATCAAGACTTATGATGTCACGAAAATAAAATGCATGTTTAAAAAGGCAACTATGGGAGGATGAGGCAGGGGAATTGCTTGAACCTGGGAGGCTGAGGTTGCAATGAGCCAAGATTGCACCACTGCACTCCAGCCAGGTGACAGAACAAAACTCATCTCAAAAAAAAAAAACAAAAAACTATGTACTACCCAGTGCTAAAAACCTACTTAATACAAATAATCTAATATTAATAAATGGGATATAAAAATAATGTCAAAAGAAATTCTTTTTGTTCTTTGAAATGATTCTGTGTAGTTTTGGATTTACAGTCCCCAAAATAAAATTAAGTCAGTTCTTTTTTGGAGTTCTCTGCAATGAATTACTTCTAATGTATGTAAACAGCAAAAGGAAAATTGAGGTGACTTTCAAATGCACAATCACTGTAAATCACAAACAGAAGCTATTTGACATACAAAAATACTAGCCCCAAACTGTCACATGAAAGCTAAACCATATGCCTTCTAATTTCTAGTCCTCAATACTGTCATTGTTTAACACTCAGACTAATAACCATATTACAGCTCACCAATCTCTGTGTCTGTTTCATTAGGTATTCTCCCCTTAAGTACAAACCATCTATAGCTGCTGAAAACATCATAAGGTCTCACTAGCTCACAACAAACCACTCCAGCTAGTACTGGTGCAAATTGTCCTGACTTTTTTCAGGCCTTTTACTGATACCGTACCACCCGACTCATGAAGTGAAAAGAAAGCGAACAGATCAACAAACATGGTGTTGTGGTAGAAACAGTAATGCTGGAGAAAGCTGTATTTAGCTCTTCGCCCTGGAGGATCCCACTGACATTTTCATATCAAGATCTGAACTGCTATAAACGCGTATGGAAGGTATCACAGCATGTCCTTGAACGTGCTATAATACGAGTTACAAAGAAAGCTGATAACAGTTTAAAGTACTTGGTTATGAAATACATTGATTTCATGATTACGTTTGAAGATGATCTAGCAATCAGGAATTAGGCAGTGCCTATGTGGTGAGCTGTTTAAATTCTTAGAGTTATCAGGGTGATGTCCTCAATGTCTTGAATATCCTCAGCAAATATTAAAATATTAATTAAACTTAAACATAATCTTTAATTGATTGATATGCATTCTGGATATTTAAATCACAGGCTGTAATATGCTCACTCAGCAGTTGGGGAAAAAAAATCAAAGCCACAGATGATAGAAAGTCTTATTAAATATTATACGAGGACACAGCAATGTTAGAGGAAAGAAATGACAGTTCATTCAGAATAACGCTGAATTCTCTACCACTCACTCTAAGTTACGGGCTCGTAATTTATGTACATGGTAGAAATTTGGGACTGGTTCTTGTGATGCCCATTCTACCTCTGAATACTTGGGGAAGTTCCTCAATCCAAAACAATTCCTATATTCCCTTCAAGTAGTGTTTGATTCGCATTAGGTTCCATTAATCAGAGCCATTCTTATGAGACTTGGAAGGCTGAAATGAGGGAAAGGCTTTCTTGCTGCTCCTCTTCATCATTACTACTAGTAAGCAAGAGTGTGGTATACTGGTGGCATCAACTGTGCTTCTCGCACAGTTTTAGTGGCAGTCTGTGAGCAGCAGCTTCCCTGACAGAGTAGCTCTGAATTAGGAATCATTCTTGTAGGCCAAGTGTAGAACTTGCTCCTTCACATCTTCCAACAACGAGTAACCTATACTAAATGCTCTGCTGGTTAAAATACCTAGGTGCTGCCACTGTATCCTGACTGAAAGCATATCCTAGATCTAACGAAAACAAAATGCTCTTGGCTGGACACAGTGGCTCACGCCTGTAATCCTAGCACTTTGGGAGGTGAGGTGAGAAGATCGCTTGAGCCCAGGAGTTTGAGACAAGCCTGGGCAATATAGTAAGACTCTGTCTCTATAAAAAAATTAAAAAATTAGTTGGGTGTGGTGGTGCACACCTGTAGTCTGAATTACTGGAGAGGCTGAGGCTGCAGTGAACCTTGATTGCGCCATGGCACTCCAGCCAGGGTGAAAGAGTGAGACCCTATCTCCAAAAAACTGAAGAAAGAAACGGAAAAGAAAAAGAATAAAGAAAATAACATTTTTCAACCCCTCTGAGTTTTCTGGGGGAATTCCCTGGGTTTCATTTAATTAGAACACTCAACCTTCGCCCTCGGTATTTCTGTATCTTTGTATTTCTACCACTAAGCACTGCCAGAGTTGTTCTGCTTCTGGCTACTGTGAACTCTCATGTTTAAGACCAACCCTTCCACTGACACCCAACTAGAAGAGCTAAATAAAACATAAACACATCAGTATAAAAGCACTGGAGGGCTACCACGTCAGTCAGGTCTGGAGGGCCAAGATCCTGAGAGAAAGGAAATGCACTAGGATGGGCCCAACATTCTGCACTGCTTTTTTCCTTCAAAGAAGCCAGACACGAAGGAGTATGTAATACTATTCTACATGTACGAAACTCTAGAAATGACATGTCGAATCTGTAGTCTATGGCAAAAAGAATGGTGACTGCCCAAGCTGTGGCGGGGGAGGGAAGGGAGACTGGCAATGGGAAGGAACAAGGAACCTTTGGAGCTTACGGAAATGCTCTACATCTGGACTGTTAGTGGTTACAGGCACAGACACTTTGGCCAGAACTCATCAAATTTCACATTTAAATGGCTTATTCTACATAAATTATATCTCAATAAAGCTGATTAATAAAAATCCAGCAGACTACATATTGTTCTAGGAGACTATACTTTTGAGAAATAGAAAAATACATACACTCTCAAAATAACGCTGTTGCTATGCTAATTATGAGATGAAGTACATTTTAAGGCAAACTCCGAAAATAAAGTGGGCAAATCCACGTGTTACAAGGGTCAGGCTCCTGCTAAGAGAAAGCAATTTGAGTTTCAATATACCTAATAAGGCAGCCTCAAAATATGCACATAAAAAAAGGAGAAAACAAAAAGAAAAAACCCCCAAATCCACCATCTTAGTGAGTGATGCCTCTTCTCAATAATGCATAAAACAAGTAGACAAGATGAGAGTAGGAACACTGAAGTGAAATAACATGAACAAACTTGATTTAACTGACACATAAAACATTCCGCCCTACAAAGGCACAATGAATCTTCTTTTAAACTGCACACAGAACATTTACTGTAACTGACCATGTGCTAGGCTATAAAGCCAATGGCAACACACTTCAAAGATTAAAATAACAATAAATGGTTCTACTTAAAGTGCGTTCCATGGACTAATGTTGATCTACAACTACTATCAGACCACAGACACGTCTGGAAATTGAGAGGAAGTGTTCAGAAAATATAGCTGTATAATACAATATTGTATCCCTGTAAAGCCTGGATCTTATAATTTTCTAGTAATTTCATTTTCATTGTATTTTTAAAAAGCTGTCATTCCACTTGAGATTGAGAGAAAAAAACAAGTCCTCCAATACAAAGAGTTTGAGATACACTGAAAAGAGTCTGTTAACTGACCATAGTAGAATTAAACTAGAAATCAGTAACAAACACATCCAGGGTATCCCAACATTTGAACCTTAATAAATACACTTCTAATAACTCATGCATCAAGGAATATATCACAACAGAAATGAACATTCAAGAGAGAAAATCAACACAGTGAAAGATGGGTTCTCTAAAAAACTAATCAACTTCATGTCAGAGCATGTTAAAATGTAAATGAAAGATAAATTCCAAGAAAAACAAAACTTTTCAAAATGAATACGAGAAGAAATGAAAAATCAAAAGAATATTTAAGAAACTAAACATTAATTAAAAGTCTTCCCATAAATAAAAATCCTGGGCATGATTTTACTGAATTTTTCTGAAAAACAGAAAACACTTTTTAACTGTTTTTATGAGGCTAGCATATCTTTGAAACCCTAATGAAGATGTCACAAGGAAACCACAGATCCGTATCTCTCATGAGCACAGGCGCAGAACAATAAAACACTCACTCATCAAATCAGACTGGCTATTATGACCAAGTTGGGTTTTCATCAGGAATGCAAGATTGGCTTACACATTGAAAAATTAATCAATGTAATTTACCACACGAACAGACCAAAAAACAAATATATAATCATGTCAATAGCTTCGGAAAATTCAACACACATTCATAATAAAAATTTTCAGTAAAGCTCCTGCACAGCAAAAGAAATAATCAGCAGAATAAACAGAAAACCCAGAGTGGGAGAAAATCTTCACAAACCGTGCATCTGACAAAGGGCTAATATCCAGAAGCTACAAGGAACTCAAACCAATCAGCAAGAAAAAAAAATCCCATCAAAAAGTGGGCTAAGGACATGAAAAGACAATTCTCAAAAGAAGATAAACAAATGGCTAACAAACATTTAAAAAATGCTCAATATCACTAATTATTAGGGAAATGCAAATCAAAACCACAATGCCATACCATCTTACTCCTGCAAGCATGGCTATAATTAAACAATCAAAAATTATAAATGTCAGCGTGGATGTGGTGAAAAGGGAACACTTTTACACTGCTGGTGGGAGTATAAAGTAGTACAACCACTACGGAAAACAGTACGGAGAGTCCTTAAAGAACTAAGAGTAGAGCTACCATTCAATCCAGCAATCCCACTACTGGGTATCTTTCCACAGAAAAAGAAGTCATTATGTGAAAAAGACACTTGCACACATGTTTATAGTAGCACAATTTACAATTGTAAAAATGTGCAGCCAGCCTAAATGCCCATCAACCAACATGAGGATAAAGAAAATGTGGTACATATACATCATGGAAAACTACTCAGCCATAAAAAGAAATAAACACATCTGCAGCAACCTGGATAGAACTGAAGACCATTATTCTAGGTGAAGTAACTCCGGAATGGAAAACCAATCATTATATATTCTCATTTATAAGTGTAAGCTAAGCTATGAGGACACAAGGGCATAAGAATGATATAATGGACTTTGGGGTGGGGAGAGAGAACGGGAAGATGAGGGATGAAAAACTACACGTTGGGTACAGTGTACACTGCTTGGGTGATGGATGCACCAAAATCTCCGAAACCACCACAAGAAAGCTTTTCCATGCAACCAAACACCACTTGTTCCCCCAAAACTATTGAAATAAAAATAAAAATAAATAACAAATAATAACACTAAATGTGAATGGATTAAACAATCCAATCAAAAGGCAAAGGTTGTCAAACTGCATTAAACAACATGATCCAGTCAGATGCAGTGGCTCAATGCCTATTATTCCAGCACTTTGGGAGGCCAGGGCAGGAGGATCACTTGAGCCCAGGAGTTTGAGGCTAGCCTGAGCAACACAGCAAGACCCTGTCTCTATTAAAAAGAGAGAAAAGAAGCAAACAAGGATTGGCCAACTAAATGTTCTCTACAGGAGACACACTTTAGATTTCAAGACAAATATATCAAAAGTAAAAGGATGGAAAAAGACATATCCTGACAGCAGCAATCTCTGAAAAGCTAGACTAGCTAATGAGACAAAGTAAACTTTGAAACCAAAAATGTTATTAGAGATGAAAAGGGACATTCCATAATGAAAAATGGGCCAATGAATCTGGAAAATGGGACAACTGTAAACATATGTGCACCTAACAACAGAGCACCAAAACATATGAAGCAAAAACTAACCAGAACAAAAACAGAAATTAAGAAATGAAAAATATTTTATAATAACCCACTTCCAATAACAGAACAACCATACAAAAGATCAACAAGGAAACAGAAGACTTAATACTATAAACTAACAAGACCTAATAGATTTATAGAACACTACCCAACAACAGAATATACAATTCTTCTCAAATGCACAGAGGACATTCTCCAGGACAGAGTATATATTAGGCCATAAAACAAAACTTAATAGGTTGAAGAGGACAGAAATAATACATTGTATTATCCAAACATAATAAAATGTTAAAAATGAATAACACCATCTACAGTTTATGGGACACAGAGATAGCAGTGCAGAGAAATTTATAGCTATAAATGTCTATGTTAAAAAAGCAGACAGCTGGGCACAATGTGTCACACCTGTAATCCCAGCACTTTGGGAGGCTAAGGGGGGCGCAGATCACTTAATCTCAGGAATTTGAGACCACCCTAGGCAACATGGCAAAACGCTATCTCTACAAAAAATTCAAAATTTATCTGAGCTTGGTGGCATGTCCCAGCCACTCAGGAGGCTAAGGTGGAAAGATCACTTAAGCCCGGGAGGTCAAGGCTGTAGTGAGCCATGATTGTGCCACTACACTCTAGTCTGGGTGACAGAAAAAAAAAATCTCAAATCAATAACTTAACCATCAACCTAAGACAATGAGACAGGAAGAGAAACAACTGTATGTTAATAAGTTAGATAATTTAGAGAAAATGCACAAAGCTCCTAAAAGATACAAACTACTGATATTGGCTCAAGCAGAGACAACTTGAATATTCCTATAACAACAGACTGAATAAATAAAAACTTCCCACAAAGAAAAGCCCAGGCCCTGTTGGCTTATAGAAGAGAGAACACTTCCTAATTTATTTTATAAAGCCTGTATTATTTTCATACCAGAATCAGACAAAGATATCCCAAGAAAGCTACTGATCAACAAATATGGATCCTATAAATATGGATGCAAAGATTCTAAAACACAATACTAGCACACCAAACTCAGCAACATATAAAAATAATTATAAACCATGACCAACCAAGGGATGTAGAAATTATAAACCTTGCATCCCTGTGGGATTTACCTACACAGGGATGCAAGCTTGGTGTAACCACCAAAATCAATTTAACATAACCAATCTCATCAAAATAAAATAAAATTCACATAATGATCTGAATACATGAAGAAAATGTGTTTGACAAAATTCAACACCCTTTTGTGAAAAAAGCACCCAGCAAACTAGTAATAGAAAGAAGTTCTCTAAATGTTGGTATGTTTGTAAAAATGACCCAGAGATTGAGTGGGGAAACACTGGATGCTTTTCCTCAAACTGAGAAACAAGACAAGGATGTCTGTTCTTCATAATCCTAGTCAATATTGTAATGGAGTTTCAAGCCAGTCTAATGAGGTTAAAAAAAAAAAAGACATCCAGATTGGAAAGCAAAAAGTAAAACCATCACTATTCATAGGTGACATGATCTTGTATACTGAAAATCCTAAAGAATCCACTAATAACTATTAGACCTAATAAATAAGTTCAACAAGGTTGTGGGATAAAAGATCAATCAATATACGACTCAACTGTATTTCTATTCATTTATAATAAACAACTTGAGAATAAAATTACAAAAATAATTCCATTCACAGTAACATTAAAAATAATAAAACAGGAATACATCTAATGAAAGAAGTGCAAAACTCAGACCTGTCAACTACAAAACATTGTTGAAAGAAATTAGGGAAGATCTACATAAACAGAAAAACATCCTGTCTCTGTGGATCAGAATACTTAACATTGTTAAAATGGGAAAATTCTCCACCCTAATTTACAGATTTAACACAATCCTTATCAAAAATACCAGCTTATTTCCTTGTAGGAATTGATAAGCTGGTTCTAAAATTCATATGGAATTATTATGGGAGGACCCAGAATAGCCCAAACAATTCAATAAAACAAGAATCAAGTAGGAGAATTCACATGTCATGATATTAAAACCTACTACAAAGCAACAGTAATCAAGACAGTGTGGTACTAGGACAAGGACAGACAGACCAATGGAACAGAACTGAGAACAGGAAGAAGAGGGAACAATAGCTAAAAGGGTTTCTCTGTGGTTTCTTCCTGAGGTGATAAAACATTCCAAAATTGAGGGTGATGTTTGCATAGGTCTCAGGATAAACCAGAACTACTGAACTGTGTACACCTTAAATGGATGAACTGAATTGTATGGTATGTGAATTATATCTCAATATAGCATTAAAAAAATAAAGACCAGAGGATCTGAAGAAAAATATTTGAGTCAGATTCTGTTTATCATATCATTAGAGAATCACAGAAACCCAGAGTTGAAAGGGTCTGAAAGGGTTCCAACTCTTACCCAGTAAATGAATACCTTCTACGACATCCCTAACAAGTTGTTCTCTAGTAGTTTTCAATCAAATTCCTTTGCTGTCTCTATCTGCACATCACTTTTTCCGCTGCTGTAGCTCCAGTGCCAGAGCACCCTGTTCTACTGACTTCCAGAAGGCCTCAGTAATTACTAGCTGACTGATGTCTTGTGTTCCAACTAGAAGAAAAGCCTTCCTTATAAGGGTAAAATTATCACTGCTTAGAGTTTCTTCTCGGCGAACATAATTCTGTCCTCACAGAGGAATAGAAGAGGGACTTCCGCATGCATGCCACATTTTAAGTATTCGACGTAGCACAGATCCCCTCTCAGTTTCTCAGTATAGCAAATGTCTTCTTCTCTAACCATTGCTTTGGCCAAAAACCTAGGAGTTGTCTTTCCTCATTTTTTCTTACCTACCCCTGATTCATAAGCTTTGATGGGCATTCCCTCAAAATATATCCTGAATTGGACTTTTTTTCCCTGACCTTCTCTACAACAACAACCCTTGTCCAAAACTGTACCACTCTCCTGAATCACAATTTTCTCTAATGACTTCCTTACTTCCACTCCTGACTCCCTCTTTGCTCCAAAGCTGCCAAAACAGTCTTCCAAACACTGTAAAACAGGTAGCAGTATTCCCATAATGCCTGAAAGTCAAACCCGAAGTTTGTGGTATGGCTTGCAAGTCACTCCATCATTTGGCCTTGGGCTTTCTCTCCAACTGTATCTGCTACCACTCTCCCCTTTGCTGGCTACGTCCAGCTAATCTGCTTGTAATTCCAGAAACAAACCATCTATGTTCTCGTTTCAGGACCCATGCACTTGGTGTTTCTTCAGCCTGAAATGTTCTTTCTTCATTTTGCATGACTTACTCCCTTAGGTCTCTGCTCAAATATTATCTCCTTAGAGAGAATTTCTAAGAAGGCTGTAAGTAAATCAGCAACCGCCTCCCCTCCAGCTGCCGTTCTCTATCTCTCACGCTCTGCTTTTCCTTCAAAGCACTTATGATCCATGACATCATGGGCATTTTTTATAACAGTCTTTTTGCATAACAAACCTCCCAAAACTTAGTGGTTGAAAGCAACAATGTTCTTTTTATTTCTCACTTTTCTGTGGACTGGCTGGGTGGTTCTTCTGAGTGGGTGGCACAGGATGGCCTCAATAGGGCCTAAGCTGGGATAGGTAGGCCTCTCTCTACTTGGTCTTTCATCCTTCAAGAAAGCTTAGTCTTCTTCACTTGGTGGTCTCAAAGATCTAAGAAGGTAAGAGCTGAAGCTACAATGCTTCTTGAGGCCTGGGCTCAGAACTCACATGTCATTTTTGCTATATTCTACCAGTCAAAGCAAATGACAAAGGCCAACATGAATATTAAAGTTGAGAAATCAGACTTCACCTCTTGATGAGAGTTGCTATGAAGAATCTGTGGCCATTTTTAGACTACCAATACCTATCTACTACAGTCTCTCACAGTGGAATATAAGATTCACGACGGCAAGCTCCTGGTTATCTTCTTCAGTATCCACTGCATTATCTGGTTTACATTAAATAGTCAATAAATTTTGTTGAGAAATAAATAATTGCTCATATAACATTGTTCCCAGAAACTTCATGATCCTGTTTCAACTTCCTCTGAATACTATTTGATTTGTCAGTATCCTTAAAAAATCTAGCATCCATAAACAGATACCAAATTCTAGATGAGATCTAAATGCCTAGCTCAGTACAGCTGGATAAATACATGTTAACTGAATGAATGCATAACCAATAAACACGGAGGATTGCAGTAATATCTGGTCTTCAGTAAAGATACTATGTGTTCTTTATGCAGCTCAGGACTGCATAAAATTTTAGCAGCTTTTATGCTGTTGAATCTCATAGGCCTTCAGATCAATTACATGTCCCATGGCTCTTTTCCACGCGAAACACTGGCAAATCTGCCCAATATTTATACAATGGACTTTTGAGACTCAAAACATCACATTTATTCCCCCCCAAATTTAAACATTATCTGTTCTAAATCATCAACTCCTCTGGCTGATCATTTCCACTGACACAACCTGCTCAAAACCCCTCAACAAACTTTTATAATAAAAAAAAGTAAAAAGCAAAAGAAAACAAAAAACAGCATTTTTTTCTTAATGACTCATCCCCCTCTTGCAGATATTATTCCATTTCTCTCCTCCTCTTCCTCGCAAAACCCTCAAAATAGCTGTGTATATAAGCTAACTCAACTTCCACATCTTTTTACTCCTTAGCCCAGCACCAATTTAAGTGGTTTTTTTTTTTGTGACAGAATTTCACTCTTTTTGCCCAGGCTGGAGTACAATGGCGTGATCTTGGCTCACTGCAACCTCTGCCTCCTAGGTTCAAGCGATTCTCATGCCTCAGCCTCCCAAGTAGTTGGGATTACAGGTATGTGCCACCACGCCGGGCTAATTTTTATAGAGATAGGGTTTCTCCATGTTGGTCAGGCTGGTGTCAAAGTCCGTTTTTTAAGGTCATCAAAGTCTTCCGATGTTGCAAAAATACTCTAGACCCTCTTCTCTATCCTTATTTTAATGGTTCTCACAGCAGCATTCAACCCAGCTGATCACCTGGTTTCCTTAAACATATTCCCGTCTTAGCTTCTATGGTAGGATTTTCTCCTTGGATTTCTTCCCTTCTGTCTCCTTTGCCGTTTCCCCCTTTTCTAACTTGATCAGTAAGTGTTGAGTTCCTTAGACCTGGGTCCTTGGGTTTTTTCCTCCTCCTTATTTCTACCCATACTTTCACTTTTCAGGACCTGTTAAGGTTGGTTTCAACACCATCTTAAATTGATGATTCCCATATTCTTAAGTCCAGTCTGTTTTTCCGAACTCTAAAGTCATTTATTCAATTTCTACTCTCCATTTCCACTTGGACAATTTACTGATTAATTCACTTAACATCAAGACATACTTTTTCTCCTAAACCTGTTTGCAATACACTCATCCACTTTAGATCATCCCCGTTTCAGTAAACAGCTCCGCCATCTATCTAATTTTTTGACTCAGAAATCAAGGGGAAACACTAAATTTCCTATATCAAATCAACGTGCAGTAAGCGTTGCTTCTGTTTCTAAACATATCTCAAATTCACTTTCTCCTCTCCATTCTGAACTAGGTCGTCATAATTTTTCACTGAGATGACTGCTATCGGCCTCCCAGATGACCTGCTACTAATTCATCTGTCACACTCTCTAAAAGTAACTTTCTTTACTTCTGTTTTTGGTTATGATGGAGTAGTGTGTTAGATGCTCACATTGAAAACAACTTTAAAAAGCCAGACGAAATTTGTAACAAAAATGAAACCGCCACCAAAAAACCCTACCTGTTGAATTAGTGTTATAGAGAAACTGCTAAAGAAAACCATGACTTGAGGGTCCAAAGGTTCTGAAGGGGAGATTCTGGAAGGGGAGAGGTAAAATGACATTCTGAAACTGCTTTTTCCCTTGGAGTACTGATGATTCCTGGTGTAAGGCAAGAAATTAAAAGTATGGGCAAAGGACACACTGCTAAGACAAAAATTGTAGACAAAGATTTAGGATCCAACTGACAAAGGCAAGCTTGAAAACAGAACATGAGGCCGGGAGCGGTGGCTCACGCCTGTCATCCCAGCACTTTGGGAGGCCGAGGCGGGTGGATCACGAGGTCAAGAGATCGAGACCATCCTGGTCAACATGGTGAAACCCCGTCTCTACTAAAAATACAAAAAATTAGCTGGGCATGGTGGCGCGTGCCTGTAATCCCAGCTATTCAGGAGGTTGAGGCAGGAGAATTGCCTGAACCCAGGAGGCAGAGGTTGCGGTGAGACGAGATCGCGCCATTGCGCTCCAGCCTGGGTAACAAGAGCGAAACTCCGTCTCAAAAAAAAGAAAACAGAGCATGATACACAGCTGGGTGTTTTACACACACACATACAACCTGACAAAGGCAAGCTTGAAAATAGAGCATGATTCATAGTTGGGTGTTTTACACACACACACACACACACACACACACACACCCCAAATTCTGAACTTATACAGAGTAGAACAAAGTAGAAAGTTTCTGAAAAAAAGCAAGAAGCTTCTGAAAAGCACTGTAAAGTTTTTGGAAGTTTCAAAATGCTAAGGAGACTGTGACAGAGATCAGAACATGCCAGGCATAGGAACCCCACTGAACACCCAGAAACCCAGTGGGGACCCTTGGAGCAGTGGTCCTCAAACATTAGTGTACATTAGAATCAACTGGAGGGCTTCATAAAACACAACCTCCATCTTCCGAGTTTAAGCAATTCTCCTGCCTCAGCCTCCCAAGTAGCTGGGATTACAGGGGCATGCCACATCTCTTTTAAGGTCTGGCTTAACAGAAAATACCCTGATACCTGTATCAACCTCTTCATTCATTCTCTTGTGATATGTTGTTTTGTTTAAATGGATGAAGAAAATACGACTTCACACAAATGGGTAGTTGGGAAAGGAAAGAGTATTTCATTCATCTTTTCAGATAATTGAAGATATTCTTTATTGCTGCTAACCCAAAACTCAACAAGTGGTAGTTTCTTAAAGATTAGTTGCATTGTAGAACCTGAAACCATGCCAATGAACTTTCAAAGTCTATTAGATTAAAATCTGTTGGTCTTTTACTTTGAAGTATTATTATTATTTTTTGCCATCTATAATTTTGTAACATAATTCATTGGTCATTTGGGAAATACAGCTTCACTGAGAGTTACATATCATCCAAATGTTGATGCATTACATTATATCAGCATTTTTAAAGATGTGGTCCCTACACTTTCAGCAGCTTCCCCTGGGCTGTTGTTAGAAATGCAAACTCTTGGGTTCTACCCCAGACATACTTACCAGAAAACCTGGGGTTGGGGCCCAGCAGTTTGTGTAGGAAGCAGCATTGACTAGATCAGTGCCTCTCAAACTATGGCAAAGGAGTACTTTTAAATTTTTTAAAAATTTCCAATCTGTAGTGGACCAGTATTTATACATAGTACAAAAGTATCACACATTTGATTATCATTGTGACGTTATAAAACTTTCTAAATGTTTACTTTTGATTCCTGTTTTTAACTTGCACCAACTGGCCTGGCAAGAACAGGCAAAATACACATTGATTAAGACTGCACTGGATAGCCTTTCAGAAACTTCTGAGCAAGCTGGCCTCTCCCCTTCTGTGCATTACTATAAAACTACTGATTTCATAACCACCAACCTCTTTCTTCATCAATTCAAGAAAAGCAGTACTCTAAAAGATATTAGCCTTGAAAGCATTAGATCAAGGACCCAAGATGGTTTTACTGCATTAATTTTTTATCTCACTATATTGAAAAAGCAAAATTTCCTTTTTACCAAAATACATCTAAATGCTCATTTTATTTATTTATTTATTTATTTATTTATTTTGAGGCGGAGTTTCGCTCTTGTTACCCAAGCTGGAGTGCAATGGCATGATCTCGGCTCACCACAACCTCCGCCTCCTGGGTTCAGGCAATTCTCCTGCCTCAGCCCTGAGTAGCTGGGATTACAGTCACGCACCACCACGCCCAGCTAATCTTTTGTATTTTTAGTAGAGACGGGGTTTCACCACATTGACCAGGATGGCCTCGATCTCTTGACCTCGTGATCCACCCGCCTCAGCCTCCCAAAGTGCTGGGATTATAGGCATGAGCCACCGCACCGGCCTAAATGCTCATTTTAAACTAATTATAAAAATTTATTTTCAGCCATTTCCCACACCTAATTTTCTGGTGTCACTTTCTTTGCCCAGCTGATAATGAAATATGTAACAAATTATAGTTTGTCCAACATTTGAAATTACAAATTTGTTCTATCAGCTGGTAGCAAAACCAACAGAAAAGTTACTTGGATATGGGGTGGGGTGAGGAAACATATCCATGAATTCAGAAGCACTGGAAATGAGATTTAAGTATTTCCAGCTACCAACAATACCCAGTGGTGACCTGGCCAAAGTAAATATGCTCAAAGATTCTAAAAAGAAGAAACAAAATTAAAAGCTGCCCATTCTCATACTTCCCCAAATACTCTTAGATTTCTCTTTCCAAAGGCAGTGAGGCATTTTTGTTTAAAATATTTTAACTTCCCATCGAAAACAAAACAACTTTCCTTCTCAAAAGATAATTTTCACATGCATAAGCTACCATCTCCAACTCCATCAAAAACAGAAGTTCCAACATTCCTTAACTGGAGTTCTTAACTGTAAGTATACGGATGGGTTTTAGGAAGCGCATGAGCTTTCTGAAACTCCAAGTGTTTTTAAACTTTGGGTGAATGAGCAGTTATATGGAAAAAAAGGTCCACAGTTGTCAATATATTCTTAGAGAGTACAATAATCCAAAAAAATTAAAAGCATCTTTCTCAAGTTAAAAATGTGATCTGGGCTGGGCGCAGTGGCTTGCCCCTGTAATCCTGTCACTTTGGGAGGCTGAGGTGGGCGGATCACGCGGTCAGGAGTTTGAGACCAGCCTGACCAACATGGTGAAACCCTGTCTCTACTGAAAATACAAAAATTAGCCGGGTGTGGTGGTGCGCACCCATAATCCCTGCTACTTGGGAAGCTAAGGCAGGAGAATTGCTTGAACCCAAGGGGCAGAGGTGGCAGGGAGCTGAGACCGTGCCACCACACTCTAGCCTGGGTGACAGAGTGAGACTCAGTCTCGAAAAAAAGAAAAAGAAAATGTGATCTGAACAGAGACGTAAGGTGCAGCCTTTACATTATTGAATAGGTATAAAAGATTATTAAATCATGTAAACAAAAAGGACTTTGGAAATAAATCCCTACATTTTGTAAATAATAAGCTGATATATGAGAGGTTAAAGGAATGTTTAAGGCCACCGTGCTGGCTGGAAAGTAGAAGCCAGATAAACATGCTGACCCCTTGCTCCTAAGTCCATTCTTTCACACCCAGCTACCCATGCAGGGCCAGATATTAGTAAGCCCACTAAAGTCAACAATCTCATCTCGAATAAATAGACCATCTCAGAATAAATCAAGTAATTCCTTACACTCTACTGGCTCGTAAGAGAGACAAACATTTTCTTTTTTTACTACAACTCTCTAAAAATACATATTGTTAGATACATTTTAGAACCTGCTTCCTTGCCAGCAGGCACAATCAACAACTTGTCAGTCATCTGAAAGACAGACAGGAGTGCTTGACCCTACTGCAATCAATCAGAGAAGGTATTCACTGGACCTGGAAGGAACAGGGACTGTTTAGGAAACGAGGGCTTTAAGGAGGCACTTCAACACGTTTCTTTCTCCGCCAATTACTCCAAAAGCCCACAATGCAAAGTAAATTAGCTGAGTGAATCTTTCAGTAACTGTTGAAACTGTTTAGAAATTTTCAGCAAAACCTCTTTTCAAAGTTTATTCTCATGTTTATTCATGCTAAAGAACAGTAAGTGCGAAAACCAAGAGATGATGCTCAGCGAAAAGAATTTTTATAGTAAGTAAGTGAGAAGCTGAAAAAGAATGCCTTATTTTGGTGTCGGTTAGGATGGAGAGGAATCCTAAATTTGTTTTTAATTAAAAAAAAAAATTAGAAAACTGAAAGTCTGTAAATAAGAATCCAAGAAACCCTTCACTCTCCTACCCACCCCCCTTGACTTCTGAAATACAGTGTAACTTTCTACCATCTGCTATTTCAAAGCAGAAACAGCAATGAACATATGGGCTTTCTCTCTTGAGCAGCTGTAGTGTAGTTAAAGTTATAATAATTGTTTTTCTGTAAGATAAATTTACATTAAAAACCTGGCCAGTTAAAAAACAAATGGCTCAGCCTCACAGTCCTCCAGAATAAAATTAAGAAATTCAGAATCATCTATAACATATCACATTCAGAGATTGGGAGGAAATCCTCTAACTCTTGTGGTTTTACATTTAAAGTTAAATAAATATAATTTGTGATACCCAAATCAATTTATACAACCAAAGAGTCCATAACTCATGTTTTTTATTTTTCTTGATCAAAATGGTTGGTACATCAGATGGGTTCAGGAAGTCATACACCAAAATCAGCAACTAAGTTCTTGAAAGCATATAATATAAATCCACTATTTGTGTGAATTACACTCAACTTTAACCTAAATGCTATTTATAAGAAAAAAAAATCACAATACATGTGGCACACAAACTTCCATCTCAACTACCTATCATTTATAATGACTTTAATTTGAAAGGAATTCATAGTATATTTTGATACACATATTATAAAAAATACGAATTCTACCTACCTTTATCTGGGTGATTCAAAATCATGATTCTCCTATAAGTTGTTCGAATCCTAGCCTTGCCAGCAGATGGGCTGTAAAAAGAAATTAAAGTGCTTATAATAAACAGCGTCAAATGCAGATTATAAATTAATAGTTTATATGGGTTTCAAGAAAATAAAACCTAATGAGAATTTCACCATCTTGTGGACAAATATGAAATTACACCTTTTCACTTAATTCCACTAACCATCAAAATAAATCACTGATTCAATGTTACATGTGTTTTCCTTCAGTCCTTTGTAATGTCAGTCCTTATTCTCAATTCATTTAAAAAACAAAACAATATACAGGTTAGGGGAGTCAGAGTCTGCAGACAATACTGTAAGTTTGAAAACGTATGCTTTTAAGTTATTTTGGGGGAAGGCAGTAAATATAGTGTAGCAGGCAAGTATCTGGATTCCAGAGGGACACTGCTGGACTTTCTTTTTCCAAGGAGTCTTGCTCTGTCACCCAGGCTGGAGTGCAGCAGCATAATCTCTGCTCACTGCAACCTATGCCTCCCAGGTTTAAGGGATTCTCCTGCCTCAGCCTCCTGAGTAGCTGGGATTATAGGTGTGCACCAACATACCAGGCTAATTTTTGTATTTTAGTAGAGATGGGGTTTCATCATGCTTTCCAGGCTGGTCTTAAACTCCTGACCTCCTGATCTGTCTCCCTCAGCCTTCCAAAGCGCTAGGATTACCGGTGTGAGTCACTGCACCCAGCCCACTGCTGGATTTTAATTCCAGCATCAGATTGCGTGAGCTTGATCAAGTTTTCATCCTCTTGGTGCTTCAGTTTCCTCACTGTAAAACAGGGCTGGAGCAACTATAAGGATTAAATGAGTTAATGCCTACAAAGTACTAGAACAATACCTGAAATAGCAAATGCTTTAATATCTTTTACCTTTACAGAGGATCTCAAAACTCTTTATATCTCATAGTTATTTAGCTTTGAGGAAAAAACCCATGGGAAAAGCTTGGCTGTAACCCTATGCTGTAAACAAAAATTAGATGATGATGATGATGATGATGATGATGATTATTATTATTTTTGAGACCGAGTCTTGCTCTGTCTCCAGGCTAGAGTGCAGTGGTGTGATCTCGGCTCACGCAACCTCTGCCTCCCAGATCCAAGTGATCCTCCTGCCTCAGCCTCCTGAGTAGCTGGGACTACAAGCACGTGCCACCATGCCCAGCTAATTTTTGTATATTTAGTAGAGATGGGGTTTCACCATGTTGGCCCAGGATGGTCTCGATCTCTCAACCTTGTGATCTGGCTGCCTCGGCCTCCCAAAGTGCTAGGATTACAGACGTGAGCCATCACGCCTAGCCATTCTCCTAAAATTATTTGGGTAAAACCTAATTTATCCAGTATTGGAAATGTTGCTTATGAGTACATTTTCTAGGCAAGGAAAAAAAAAATAACACTAACAACAACAGTATCTACTGCTACTTAGTAGCTATACTCCTTTTTTTTTTAAATAATCACAAAGAGGCCACATGTTTTTTTTAATTGACAACTCAATCTCTACATACATAGAGTATTGCACAAATTGTAAGTGGGTCAATAATTATATTATTGATACAAACTCATGAGCATTTACATAAAACTACCACTCTAGGTTTTGGTGTTTTATGCCAGCTACTTTAGTGAATAAAAGAAACATAAAGGAACTCAGCTACTTGAATTAATGAGAATCAGCTTTCAAGAAAAAGCATTGATGTCATCTCATAGAATACTCAGTATGTCAGACCCAGGAAAATCAGTAACTAAGTGACAAAAAGAACATGTTTAAAGAAAAGCTGGTGATAAAAATGTTAGGCTAAAATATTAAGAACTTTAGCAACTGGACTGAGGAACCAGAAAGTAAAAGCACACTGGGAGTTTTAAGAAAAGATCCGCATATTCTCCTGCACACTGAGGATCACATTCCAAAAGCACAATTCTGTGCTGCTACAATGTCTTCTCTGCTACAAACCACTGGTTCTAAGGTAAAGAAACAAGATGGTAATTCATATAAAAGGGTTTTAAAATTCTTCCCACTCAAAATAAAATAAAATAAAAATAATATCATCTCCATCAAATTATAAAGAAATTCTATCAAAATGTCGACCAGATAAAGAAGTCAGATCATTTGCCTTCACCCATTGCCTCAGAGGGCAGAGCATGTGTCATCTACAAGGAAGGGAAGATGGGGGTAGAGTCACCACTCTCCCCCAGCCTGTGGAGTAGGCGTGGACAGGAGCCGTTTGGCTTCCCTGGGGTTTTGCTTCCTCCACAGGGAAATGAGGGAGGTGGGCTAGATGGCTTTAAGAGACCCCTCAACTAGAAGAATCAAAGGCAGCCTGAGATCCCACCTCTGAGAAGACAAATAGGGTGGCAAAAGAAATGGATTAAAAAACAGGTGGATGACGTCTTTCTCACCTTATGCCACATTCAGAATGAATCTGTACTATAGTTGAAGAAAATCTTTGCCCGGTACTATTACAGGGTACGCAATGAGGCATCTGACAATGAAACTTTGATGAAAATGTATAAAGAGGCTATGTTAAGTTTGCGTGGAAGAAACAATGCACCACCACGTTATTACCAGTAGTCAGGATGTCCTGTCTCTGATTTTAGGAGTCACCGATCTGGTTGGGAGAAATGCTGAGGGAGATGCATGTTCAAGCCATTCAATAGAGGTCTAAGCACACGGTTCAGGAAATGGAGAAACAGGTGCCCAGGAAGTCAATTAATAAAACTGGTTCTAAAACAAAGGATGCAAGAGATCTAAATGATCCAAAGACAGTGATGGCTTCTCATTTTCTGTCTCCTACAGAGAATATAAATATTATTTCTTCTGGATCTAACATATTGGCTTCATTTTCAAAATGCATCACTTTATTTTTCTTACAAGGCAGCCACACATTAAGCATGTGACAGTCACATGATTTATGCAGTGAGCCCCAAGGCTTCCACCAGCTTTCTTGGAACCTATAGCCAGAAGAGTCCTGAGATTTCAAATATTAAAGCTTTCTCCACAGCCACAAGTTCCTTTGCTGTTTGGGTTACTGAACACAAACTCACTGGATAATTTGTCTTCGACATAGTCCCTTTCTGTTCCTAAAAGTGTTAGCTGTGCTTTCTTTTCGATGACTACTCTGACTCCATCTTGAACAACTTCCTCATCAAAATCTGCTTTTGTCTTTTTATATTCTAGAGTATAAGAAAGGCCATTACAGACCCTGGTTCGGACACCAACTTTTACACCTACATGCTCAGGTTTATCTTCGAGAAGCTGCTTTTTTTTTTTTTTTTTTTGAGACGGAGTTTCGCTCTTGTTACCCAGGCTGGAGTGCAATGGCGCGATCTCGGCTCACCGCAACCTCCGCCTCCTGGGTTCAGGCAATTCTCCTGCCTCAGCCTCCTGAGTAGCTGGGATTACAGGCACGTGCCACCATGCCCAGCTAATTTTTTGTATTTTTAGTAGAGACGGGGTTTCACCAT
>CM052652.1:3130214-3164653 GCA_028533165.1 Leontopithecus rosalia
AGATCCACCCGCCTCGGCCTCCCAAAGTGCTGGGATTACAGGCTTGAGCCACCGCACCCGGCCGAGAAGCTGCTTTATCTTGTTTACTGCTGCAGGTGTCAGGGTAAGAGCGCAGTGGGCTGCAGCTTCCTCTTGCTCACAGCCGGGGAGTTGCCGGGACTAAGGAAGCCGACATCTCTGCCTGCCCGGCGCCTGGTGCCTCGGGCTATACTATCTTATTTAAGCTACTTAACTTTCCTGAGTCTCAAATGGGGATAATAATGGTTGACTTAAAGCACAGGGTAGTTGTTGTGAAGCTCAAAGTAATTTACTTTGCATGGATGAACCACAATGTAATAGCTAAAGGCATGCACTTTTAGAGTTAGTCAGAAATAGGTTCAAAGTCCTGATTCCACTACTCATTAGCTGTGAAAGTTTGTCCTGCTTAAACTCAGTTAGAGTTTTCTCATAGTAACATACACGTAATAAAACCTGCCTCCCAGGTTTATGTAGATAATACAGGTAAAAAGATTAATATAACCTAGCATACATGAATGTGAAGGATGCTTATGAGAATGTATTAGATATTTCCTGCTTCCTAAAAATAAAGTGCAAATAACCTAATTTAACATTTCTTGAATGGCTCACAGCACTGCCATTGTTACCCTTTAAACTCTCAGGTCTGGTGATGCTTGCTTGCCCCCTGCTAAATGGACCTAGAACGCTACTCATTTAAGTTCTATTTTGAACAGTGCCTCCCCCTTGCTATCGGTTGTTTCAGTCCTCGATTCTGCTACTGTTCTAGTCTTGGGCAGTTCCTTGCCAATTACTTGCTACCTCTAATCTGTGGGTAAATGACAGCTCACCAAGCACATTCAAAGGCACTATTAATTGCTGAGTAAGCACATAAAATATTCTTCCATGAGAAAAATGAATTAAATCTTTTCCTATGAGGACCTAAGGGTATTCTTTTTGGCTGTTTACCTAAGTCTTTGAGGCAGCATTCTAAACTTGCTTTTTGGCTTGTAGGTACCCCCCAGATAGAAATTAAACATTGTCTGGTTAAAAGACTACTCACTTTTGAGAAAATAATTGTTAAACATCATACCAGAGGCATGAACACTACACTGTTTAATTGCCTGTTAAGAAATAAAAAATATATTACTTTGAAAAATTCCAGTATGATGGTTTTGAATTCTTTGGCTAATCTACATTTATTACATCCTCTATAGAGGTGCTCTGTAGCATATCTTCTAATCTACATTTATCACATCCTCTATAGAGGTGCTTTGTAGCACATCTTGCCTTTGTTAGTCATGTTTTCTAGCTGTTCTGTATGTATTTGGCATGTTGTCTTAAGTAGATTCTAAATAACTTTAGGGCTGAAGCTATGATTTGTATCTTAAAACAGAATTTAGAATGTGTGCTTAATGTATTTTATATAACCCTCCAAAAACGACTGTAAAATGGTAAACAAAAGAACAAATACTCCATATTAGTAAATACTGATATTACAAAGATTATGCAAAGAATTTTAAAGTATAAAAGGGGTAGTTTTAAAAACTTTATTTCATAAAGTTCATCACCAATGTAGCCCTTAATGAAGATCAAAGTTCAGTAAAACCCAAATTTCATATACACAGACACACAGACATATATATTTATATATGTGTGTGTGTATATATGTGTGTCAATGTTCTTCTTAACCATTGTATATTTTTTAGAAGATATATGGCAAGGTCCATTTTATGCTAGATATTAAGTTTTAGTTGAGCACATAAAACAAAATCTGAAAATTACTCAGTCAAAATTATCCTTGATAATCAATTCGCTATAAAAATCAGTCCACATGGTTTTGTACATAAAACCCTATAAAGTATTACACACACTGAGGTCCACCAACCACTTAACTAAACACAAGGAAGAAACGTACATATGTGCAAACATGGCATTCAAAACACTCTGCCTTTAAGATAATAATTATCAGACTCCTAATGGTGAACTCTGCAAATGAGATGTATTCTGCTTTGCTGGCAGTGTTAATTCCCTTTTAGTTATTGTTATATTAAGTCTCTTAAACCTTAATACATTTTAATATTAATACATGTTTGTGCTGTAAAGATTAAACAACATGAGAGAAGTCTAGTTTTTAAGCTCAGTATAAAAATTAAAAGTAGCTATGATGATATACCTCCAGTATACACAACTTTACTATGAAATGGAAAACGTAACTTTAAACATGATGTTACCTAGACCAGATACTTCAAATGGCTCCCTAGAATGCATCTGGCTGGCAGTGGGGGTGTGTGGAACTGAGTAGTGTTCTTGGACCTTACGAAAAATGTTTTCATCTTTTTTTTACTACTGAGCTTCTGAGTAACATAGAGTGATATGGTTTGGCTGTGTCCCCACATAAATTGCATCTTGAATTGTACCTCCATAATCCCCATGAGTCATGGGAGGGGAGCAGTGGGAGGTAACTGATTGATGGGGGTGGGTTTTTCCCATGCTGTTCTCATGATAGTGACTAAGTCTTACGCAATCTGATGGTTTTATAAAGGGCAATTCCCCTTCACATGCTCTCTTGCCTGCTGCCACCATGTAAGATGTGCCTTTGCTCCTCCTTTGCCTTCTGCCCTGATTGAGGCCTCCCCAGCCATGTGGAACTGTGAGTCCATTAAACCTCTTTTTCCTTATAAATTACCCAGTCTTGGGTATTTATTCATGGCAGCGTGAGAATGAACTAATACATATAGTTTATAAACAGAGTTCCACAAAAGTTTTTAGAAAGCTTAAAAATCACAAATGTGCATCATTTCAGACAATACAGTAAGTATTCAGTGTTGTTGATAGTTCTTTAAAAAATTGTGATTTTCTTTTGAGACGGAGTTTCGCTCTTGTTACCCAGGCTGGAGTGCTATGGCGTGATCTCAACTCACTGCAACCTCCACCTCCTGAGTTCAGGCAATTCTCCTGCCTAAGCCTCCTGAGTAGCTGGGATTATAGGCACACGCCACCATGCCCAGCTAATTTTTTTGTATTTTTAGTAGAGATGGGGTTTCACCATGTTAACCAGGATGGTCTTGATTTCTTGACCTCGTGATCCACCTGCCTCAGCCTCCCAAAGTGCTGGGATTACAGGCTTGAGCCACCGCGCCCGGCCAAAAACTGTGATTTTAAGCAAAATGATGTATGGCAGGTCCTTGAATGATGTCATTTCCTTCAACATCCTTTCTTTATAACACTGATGAAAAAAATTGGTTTCATTATAGTTATTTTGTTTAAAGTCATAGTTTAGAAGAACCCACAAGTGACACTAAGTGAGTCCTTATTGTACCACGTATAAAAACAATTGTCCTGGGCAGCTTTGTAAAATAATTCAGGGTTTTTGTTATAGACGTGAGTTATAGTGCAGGACACTATTCTCTTGCAAGGAAAACATAAGGCAAAGACTCAAATACACATTTCAATAAGCAATTCTCATTCTATGCAATATGTCAGAATGTACAGAATCATCTAGCACACACAGAGTATTTTAAAAATAGGTTATCAAAAGGATCAGGTCCATTTTGCCTTCACCTACCTGTGATGTAGTCTACATAGTAAATATTCAAAGATCACAGAAAATAGAACCATAGCCATGTACCCATATCTTAAATTATCTTGTCATAATGAGTGAAAGAAAGGGCTAGAGGAAAGCAGGTCAGTTTTATTTACCTTTCCATTTAATGTGTTGGGGCAAATATCTAGCTTCTGCATTCATGACAGACATGGAAAGAAACAAGAGCCAAAATATTTTCAGCACCTGATACTTGGTAGGTATTATATAAAAAGGTATTATCATATCATTCTTCTGTTATTCTAACGAGGCAGAATATTATTAACCTCAATTCAAAAATGAAGAAGCCGAAGTATAGAACAGCTAAAAACAAAACAAAACAAAAAAACTTGACCAAGATCATGCAGGGCAAGCCTAAGCCACAGAATCAGGATGAGGATCTGCTTTGCTTGGCTGACATTTACTGAGTAGTTAGTAAGTACCATCTGCTGCACACGTATGTTCACTGAGGCACTATTTACAACAGCAAAGACACGGAATCAACCTAAATGCCCATCAGTGGTAGATAGGATAAAGAAAACGTAGTACATATATACCATGGAATACTATGCAGCCACAAAAAATAATGAGATCATGAGCTTTCCAGCAACGTGGATGGAACTGGAGGCCATTACCCTCAGCACACTAATGCAGAAACAGAAAACCAAATATCACATGTTCTTACTTATATGTGGGAGCTAAATAGACACAAAGAGGGGAACAATAGACACAGGCCCACCTGATGGTGGAGGGCAGGAGCTGAGAGAGGGCAGAAAAAATAACTGTTCAGTACTCCTTCAGTACCTGGGCAACAAAATAATCTGTACAACAAACCCCTGTGACACAAGTTTATCTTTATAATAAACCTGCACGTATAACCCTGAACCTAAAAGTTTAAAAAAGAAAAAACAAACCTCCAAAAATAGCAGTTCACATGTTATATAATTTAATCTTCATGGCACCTTATGCAGTTAAAACTAATCTACTGTCTGTATTTTACAGATGATAAAACTGGGGTCACCCATTTGGTAGGCAGTAAACTGGTATTTGTACCTAGATACTTGACACCAGAGTCTGTGCTCTTAATCACTAAATTTTCCAAGTGAATTTTATACAGCTTTCAGTTCTATGGGATAAAACTTTATAAACATACTATCTTAAGAGAATGTCAAAATGTAGTCAACTCCGGCCTGTCCTAACGAGGTATGTGCCATGCATAATAATAAAGGATATCCTCTTTGTATTTGGTTTTCTAATGTGTTTCATACTCAGATTTCAAGATCACCAACAAGGTATTTTGGGAGGCCAATAAAACTTCAGGAAAAATAACAATGCCATTCTGGATAATTTTAAGCAAGGAACAGTTAGCAGTATAGCTAACTTCCTAATCTGATTCTCATGCTTAAAATCATTTCCTATTTTCTGTTGTCTGATAAGGAGAGATCTCCTCTCTTCTTAGATTTAAATAAAGCACCAAGCTAATCTGAGCTCCTCCCCCCGAGTGCTTTTTCCTGTTAGGTCATAAAAGCAAAAAAAATGTAGGCTGGATATGGTGAATCATGCCTATAATCCCAGCACTTTGGGAGGCCTAGGTGGGTGGATCAACTGAGGTCAGGAGTTCAAGACCAGTCTGGCCAATATGGTGAAGCCCTGTCTCTAAAAAATAAAAACTCTGATTTACAAGATATCAAAAATTTTTTGCCAATATAGGACTTTACTATCTAATTTGCTTAATTGTGTTGATTATATCATCAGAAGATTTGTTGTACATGACATACTGTAACCAATTCCCACAAAAATTTGAGAGTGGGCTCTAAGGGAACATATGGTAAACAAACAAATACAACTGGTGGTCAATCTATCATAGGGGAAATATCATTAACCTTAAATGCTTTATGATATCACACAGCAATCATATAATACCATTAATTTTCTCCCATATTGTCCAAAAAGACAACAAATGGATACTAAAGTGAAATAAGCAAAACAAAATACGCTTGATGTCATACTGCAGAAGCAGAAAAAAACTATGAAATATGTCCTGCATTGTAATTAAAAATATGAGATATATCAAATTATAAAACTGAGTCCAGAGAGAATTCAGTGTCACAAAAAAGGATATTTTGGTTGACTGAAACATTAGTATTCAAATATAGATCACTGTTAAAGAATAAAGATACTTCACAATTTTGCCTTTTTATTTTAAGGGGAGTGGGATACTTTTAGATTTGAGGCTTTAAAATGGAAAAATTGGGTATTTTCTCCTCTGCCTCCTATTCATAATTTTAAATGTACGTATACCCTTAGTGTAGCGTTTTCTCTTTTTTAAAGACAAGAGCTTGGCCACAGAACAAAATAATACTTACACTGCACACCTACCTTACACCTAAAATAAGACTAGCTTCTCGCCTACTCATTTTCTGTTCAAATTCTCCTTTATAGTAGGATGAAAGCCTCTGTACAGAGAAGAAAGAGCAAGGAATCATTAGTTCCATGCATGAGGTGGCATAACCTCAATCTCATCACACAGCGGCAGTGAGAGTCATGCATTTTACTAGAAGTCAACTCAAAATTATGGGGCGGGGGGAAGCACCCGACAATGAAATGTTTCAGGAAATGTTGACCAACATGAAGACTTAAAAAATGTTAACTTTTTCTTCACTTTAAAACATTAATCTTTCTATACCAAGATATAACAGAAAGAACAAAAGAAATCGGTAGAAGCAAAATGCTTGAACTTTTCCTAAGCTCGTAGTACTTTTCTCATTGGATAACTTGATCAAGTCATCTAATGCTGATAGGGCAGACATGGTTTAGCCTATCACACTAGCCAGCAGAGGATGGGAAGGAACTGATCAAGTGGGGAGTATGTCACAGCGGCAGACAGGCAAGCCAAGGGAGGCTGGGAAGCTGGATTGAAAAGTTTTGATGCTGCTGGAGAGGAATGAACAAGAGGAGGAGGGTTAGAGATGTAACGGGGGCCGGACTGTGAGAAGGCCTTGTAAACAACGGAAAGAATTCAGGATTTGGAGAAGCCAGAGCACTGGAATAACACAATCTAACTTTGATTTAATCTAACTGCCATGTAGAGAAGAGAAACGTGCAAGGGTAGAAGCAGCAGAGCAGTTAAGAAAACATAACAATAATCCAGAAAACAGATGATGATGGTACAACCAGGGTGGTAGCAGAGGGGTGATAAAAATGGTCAGATTCTGGATGTACATTGAAAACAGAACTAACGCTTGATGGATTGAATTTGGGATATGAGAAAAAAAGGAATTAAAGAATGATGTTGAGGACACTCTTATGTGCTCACTAGATCTCCCATCAGGAGTGAAGGACTTACTTCCTAGACACTAGGGCTGTGGCTGGCTCATAGCTCCCAGCTGTCAGACACTTGCCTAAAGACACTCAAGCTCATCCCACTTTGCGGGGTAGCCTGTATCTACTGACTGGTTGACATGCGATAGAAACATTGTAGTTCGCTAGGGTTCAGTTCTTGGACTTACGTATACTCACTTCCCGGGTAACATCATTTAATCTCATGACCCCTTGCCCCAACTTGGGATAACTACAGTAAGTCATCCTTGTTTAGAGGTCTTTGTGAGATTGGCTGAGACTTTGGTTAGGTCTGCACTGAAGCCTAATTTGTCCTTCTATCCTTCTTTCCCTTTCTTTCTGGAGTTGTTTATGCTAAGAGCACTCACTAAGAAAAGTACAGCTTGCTTAGCTTTGTCTCACTCTGATTTCCACAGAACCCAAGCTGTGCAAATGCCCTCAAGGTTTCTGGCCTACACTGCCAAGCTGCCATTCAGTGACATAGGAAAGGAGCAGCTGTTTACTTGCTGTGGGTGACAGACATGAGAATGATTTCGTATATATTAAGTTTGGAATGTCTTAAATATCCAAGTGGAGAATGTCTGACTTAACATTAGACTTAACATTTGAGAGTCATTAGTGTACAGGTGGCATTTAAAGCCATGAGACTGATGAGAGTTTAAAGTTAGAAGTCCAAGGACTGTACTCTAAAAACGGCAACATTTAGCCATACAGAAATGGAGAGGAATCAGTAAAGGAGGAAGAAACTACAAGTCGAGAGTGAGGAAATGCAAAATGGTTTCAAAGTTCCTGATAGGTAAGGTACAATAAGAGCCAAGAACTAACCTCTGGATTTAGCAAACAGGACACCAAAAACTAAGAGTTGCAGAAGGCGAGCTGAGCATATGATTAGAGTGTGTTTAAGACAGAATGGGAACAAAAGGATGGAGACCGCAAGTAAAGACACTATTTTCAGTGGCTCTAAACAGAGAAACGGGATGCACAAACTCAGCTTGTAGGAGGAAACATATGTATATATGATTACAAGCATATATGTTTCTAAGCATGAAACCACTTTGGAAAAATAAGTATGCTTACATAAAATAAAATCTGAAAGCATATAAATAATTTTTAGCTGGTTGGATTACAATTTTTTTTCTTTTTTTAAACTTCTAAATTTTCAACAGTGAATCCATGTTATTTATACAACTAAAGAAAAAGAAGAATACTATAAGAAACCAAGGAAATAACTAGAGCTTAAAAAAATGAGTTCCAGGGAGTCAGATCTGGCCATTTATATAAGCTACAGTGTTTGAACAGCTTGTTATAAATTTCTACTTGGTAATAAATAATTTCCGGCAATTAATTCATTCAATAAACACTAGCAACTGCTATGTTGCTAGGCAATTTTCAAATGAGAGCAAGGACTGTCCGTCATCACATAGATGCTAATCTATCACTGAATCAATACTGTGAGAATATAATGTACTATCCAAGTTTCAAGTAATTTACAATCCACTGAAAAAAACAAAGAGTTCCCCACCCTGGATACAAGTTTTGAGGAGAGGAAGGATATCAAATTGGGTTAATGACACACACTAAACTGAACAAACTTTGTATCTTTCTAAACATACTACATAGAGAGTATAAAGTGAGACAGGGAGAGAAATTTAGATACAGATACGAATGGGAAGAATACGGAGTCAGGCATGGTGGCGCACACCTGTAACCCCATCAAGAGTTTGAGACCAGGTGAATCCCCACCTCTACTAAAGATATAAAAATTAGCTGGGTGTGGTGGTGCACGCCTGTAATCCCAGCTACTCTGGATCGCTTGAACCCGGGAGGTAGAGGTTGCAGTGAGCTGAGACTATACTACTAAGCTCCAGCCTGAAGCGAGACTCTGTCTCAAACAAACAAAAAAAACGGCCGAGCACAGGGGCTCTGCCTGTTGTCCCAGCACTTTGAGAGGCCGAGGCGGGCAGATCACCTGAGGTAGGGAGTTCGAGACCAGCCTGACCAACATGGAGAAACCCCGTCTCTACTAAAAGTACAAAAAAACTAGTCAGGTATGGTGGTACATGCCTGTAATTCCAGCTACTTGGGAGGCTGAGGTAGGAGAATCGCTTGAACCCGGGAGGTGGAGGTTGTGGTGAGCCAAGGTTGTGCCACGGCAACAAGAGTAAAACTCCTTCTCAGTCAAAAAAAAAAAAAAATGAGGGACTTACTTAGAAGAAATAGGGCTGGTTTTAAGGTTTCTTTCAGGAAACCAAAATTTCTACTAGATGCATACCCCACCCCTAAATTAATTAGTTTAGTCATAACAAAACAGAAGTATTACCTAATATTTGTTCTTTTGTTTTTAAATCATGCCTGGAGCTAAATACATACAGTAATTCTTTATTCACAATAAAAATATTTCAATGAGTCTTTACTTACCTAAAATTTGGAACCAGCACAATAAAAAAGATAAACTCAGGATGTTTTATAAACTGTCATTCCCGTTATAGTCAGAAAGCTCATTAACCTTAAAAGCAGGTATTGGTAACTGAGCGATTTTTTAATTTTCAGTTTTGGCCGGGTAGACACAGAGTCTCAGAAACGGTTCCTTAAAACCTAGTGTCTGGAAGAAGTTCATATGGACACTAAGATTATGATGAGTAAGAAGTCATTCTGTGTGTGTCTATATATGTATGTATGTACGTATGCATGTGTGTGTGTGTGTGTGTGTGTGTGTGTGTATATATATATATAATCAACACAACCCTTCCAAAAGAACTGGACCATTCTGCAAATAGAAACTTACATTTGGGGCGGTGTGCAGAAAAGTATGCAAGGAGAAAACAAAACATTGCTATGTTACTCACTACTAAAATACATTCAGCCCTCAGTATCTGCAGGTGACTGGTTCCAGGACCACCCATATGAAAATCTGCACATATTCAGGCACCACAGTCAGCCCTACAGACATCTCAGATACAAAAAGCTGGCCCTCAGTGTAGATGGGTTTGGCATCCCATGAATACTATGCTGTTGATCTACACTTGGTTGCAGACATGGAGGGCTCACTGACCTTATTTTTTTAAATCATGATTAAGTGGACCTGTGCAGTTCAAACCCAGGTTGTTCAAGGGTCAACTGTATTTACACATTTCTTCAGAGAAAATCATGATTCCTAAACTTGTAGGAAATTTAGGTCTTATACGGCTTTAAATAGAACAAAACTGTTCACAGTATTTTAATCTATTAATATGTTCGAATTGGTGTCCATGTCATGAGCAAGAACAAAATAGTAACTATTTCTTCCTCCCCAGTAATAAAGTATAACTGAAAGGCCCTTTTGAGCTTGAAAATAATATACCCATATTGCATTATATTAGGACTGACAGACGAGGAGATGCAGAACCATTTTTCTGACAACACTGTAGTAGGTAAAAAACAATGTTTAGATCCATAAAAATGAGATTACTCTAAGGAACAAGTATACCAACAAATGGATGGAATAAATGGTCCTATTTTTCTAAGAACAGAAACACATCCTGGACCTTACAAATGATTATTTTGTATTATCCCATTCATAAAATACTGTATTAATAAACGACAGAAATCAAAATCATTTCCTTCTAAAATTGGCACTAAATGCTGTAGTGCCATGTTAGATCATTTTGTATCTCCTTTGCTAAGTTAAAACAAACTCTTCATTAGCTAATTCATTCACTCAATAGCTTGAAACACAAAAGTCCTCCAGGCAACTAGAGAAGAACTGGATCATTCCATAGGTTTAAAAGAATACATTTACCATAAGCTATAAACTTTATTATGTACAATAATCTATTTGATTTATAAAAACTAAAGGATGATTTTAATTAGTATGTTTCCATAATTTCACTTGACCGTAAAACAGAAGAAATGCAACTTTAAAAAATTATATTTAAATAAAGAGACAGATTCACAAATAGAAAATTAAAAGCCTAAAAACAAAATAACTAAAAAGATGAATGATGGGTTTTCTCCTCCAGAAAAAAAATGTAGAGTAATTAGACATTAGCTGAGTCAATAATATACATTAATACAAAAACAAAAGCAAAAAAAGAAAAACCAAGCAAAAGGGCACTGGTTCAAAAGAGCAGACTGAGTTCTAAAGATCTTTTGCTTTCCAAAGTGACTTTGAAATGAAAAAAGACATTGTAAATTAAAAAAAAAAATCTTAATAGGTCTAGAAAATAAGAAATGGGATAAACAGCAAACCAGAAAGTTTAAAGAAATCCTAGATAAGGCCAGGCTCAGTGGCTCATGCCTGTAATCCCAGCACTTTGAGAGGCCAAGGTGGGCGGATCCTGAGGTCAGGAGATCAAGACCACCCTGGCTAATATCGTGAAAGTCCCGCTCTACTAAAATATAAAAAAATTAGCTGGGCATGGTGGTGCGTGCCTGTAGTCCCAGCTACTCAGGAGGTTGAGGCAGGGGAATCACTTAAACCTGGGTGGCGGAGGATGCCATGAGCCAAGATCATGCCACTGCACTACAGCCTGGGTGACAGAGCAAGACTTCATCTCAAAACAAAAAAAGAAATCCTAGATAAAAACTGCATGTACAGAAAAATCGCAACAGTCTCAAACACCAAAGAAACTCTTTTCAGGAAAACAAGAACACTAAATTCAGAGCTGATAACAACAATAAAAAATCAGCTTATTAAACCAGAGCAGCATAAATAGATCATTCCTACTCTACCAATATAGCACATAAGAGGCCTGGCACCTGTCACTTTACCCTCAGGCTGAGAAAGAGAACCATATGCCTCTTACTCTGATATGCATCTTACTCTGGGTGGCAGGTACTAAAAGATGCAAAGGGGCATACCAGCAGGCCCCATTTCAGAACCCAGAAGTCTAAGGAGGTGGGAAGCTGTGCCAAGGAGTGAAATGTACACAGTGTTCAACCTCTACTGAACTCTCCAGGTACCAATCCTGCCTCTAGTCTCCTTGCTTTGAAAGACATGCCTGTTAACAAACCCAGCTATGTTATTTACGGCCCACTGCCAACACTCTCATTCAATCAAGCTATTGAACCAACCCTACCAAACTGCTGAACAAAGTCAAGAACATTACCTCTACTAGTCAGTTTAGTTACCATAAATATAAATCAACAACCAAGGGTCACTGGACATTTGAGTAAACCCAGTATCATGGAGGGAAAAAGAACCAATATGAACAGATAACAACTGGCTTTAGGAAAAGGAGATCAATTAGGAAGCAGAAGAGAAGTTGGCCAAATTCCAATTAATCGCTTTAGAAATACTCAAAAGGATATCAAATTAATTAAAAAATGAGTTGCTATTTTTCTTTTTAAAGAAACAAGAAAGAATCCTTGGAATTTAGAAAATTACTAAGGTGGGCCAGGCATGGTGGCTCACGCCTGTAACCCCAGCACTTTAGGAGGCTGAGGTGGGCCGACCACTTGAGATCAGAAGCTCGAGACCGCCCTGGCCAACGTGGTGAAACTCCATCTCCACTAAAAATACAAAAAGTGGCTGGGCACAGTGGCAAGTGCCTGTAACCCCAACTACTTAGGAAGCTGAGGTAGGAGAATCACTTGAACTCAAGAGGCAAAGGGTGCAGTGAGCCAAGATTGCGCCACGGCACCACAGCCTTGGTGACAGAGCAAGACTCTGTCTCAAAAAAAAAAGAAAAAAAATTACCCATGTGAAGAATTCAGTGGATAAACTGAATAACAGAACAGACATGGCTAAAGGCCAGGCTGGTGATCTGGAAAATAAGCTGTGAAAATATATAGAATGAAGAGCCCTAAATGAAGAACAAAGAAAGATAAGGAGATAGAAAATAAGAGATAAAATGGCAAGAGACATAGAAAATAGACATCTTTTTATTTAGTCCAATACCTTTCTATTCAGAGTTCTAGAAGCAGAGAAGAGACACGATGAAAGGAATAATAAAAGAAAAAACTGTAAGAAAATCTTACAGAACTAAAGACCATTTTCAAGTAAGTTAGGGCTCACTAAGAATTCTTGTGAAACTCCAGAACATCAATAAGGAAGAGAAAATCCTACAAATTTTCAGAGCTAAAAAAAACTACCACCAAACCTAAAACCCCAAAACCCAAACAACAAAAGAAAATGAAAACAACAGGTTGTCTACAAATGGAATGAGAATAGTAAGAAAACCACCAAAAAAATCTAGCTGTGAGTACGCAGGAGCGCAGGCACTGAGGCTTCATCTCAGCAGAGATGTTTATACTTCTCTAATGTTGGCCCCACCCGATTTCAAGGAGCTGGCAGGTGACAACAGTGAAAACAGAAGAAACAAACTGTTTAACAAAGAAAAAAGCCGGGCGCGGTGGCTCAAGCCTGTAATCCCAGCGCTTTGGGAGGCCGAGGCGGGTGGATCACGAGGTCAACAGATCGAGACCATCCTGGTCAACGTGGTGAAACCCTGTCTCTACTCAAAATACAAAAAATTAGCCGGGCATGGTGGCGCGTGCCTGTAATCCCAGCTACTCAGGAGGCTGAGGCAGGAGAATTGCCTGAACCCAGGAGGCGGAGGTTGTGGTGAGCTGAGATCGCGCCATTGCACTCCAGCCTGGGTAACAAGAGTGAAACTCCGTCTCAAAAAAAAAAAAAAATCCAAAACAAAGAAAAAAAACATTTACCATCCATGCACTTCATATAAAAAATTATTCTAGGCACTGTTTCACTAGCTAAATGAAAAAAAAACATGAAAAAGAGAAAGGTAAGATTTAAGAACAGGATGTTAAAGCTTAGAGGAAACAAAGTTTAAAAAAACAATGAAATGAAATTCGTTGAAACTGGAGCCTTGGACAGTCTCCTTTGAATAACAGATTTAGTGACACACAATTGCAGTTCCTGTCTCTTTAGTAACCTTATTTGGTTGAATAATGGATAATATTTATAAAATCAAAACACTGTATATGCTAAGAGGTATGACATTAGGGTTCATCAACACCAAGAGAAAGTATGCACATACTTCATTTCTCAGCCTCCCTAGAATGATTGCTATTTTAAAAATTGTTTAAAAATATTTGCATCTTTACTGAGGTAAAAATTTAATAATGATGATGATGATAAAGATATTCAAAGATGTTTTACTGAAAACTCTAAGAGTAGCACTTTGTGAAAAAGGAGCCAGATGTATTGAAAGCCAGGTTTCCTACCTTGAGGCCCACAAAGGAGAGGGAAAGCGGGGTACACATCATTTCTCTTTCCTTTAAGAAATGAAGGTACCAGGTTTAGACTCTTTAGATTAAATAGACAAGTAAGGCCCTTGTTAGAAGATGAGGGAGCAGGCCATGTGAGCCACTGAAGAAAGAGTTGACATGAGTGCATCCCTTATAATCTCTTGAATTACCCTGCCTTATCTGTGGGCCGCCTCTACCAAGTATGAAGATTTCCTCATTTTCTTGCTCTCTCTTCCTTTACAATGTGAAATTATATAGTTCTGCAAAGCTTGATAATTTTCTATTTACGGTATACTGAAGATCACCATAACGGAAGAGAAACTACTCTGAAATTCTTCTGAAATTTATGTCTTTCCATATGTTTATAAGTAAACATATGGAAAGACATAAACAGAATTCATTTAAAGAACTATGTTACTGTGTCCATTGCCACTACCCTATTTCAAGCCATCATCATCTACCATTTGAACTATCTCAATACCATCTTACAGGTTTCACAGCTTCTACTCTGGGTCACTCTAGTCTATGGTCTAGGTAGCAAGCAGAGTTATAACCTAAAAAGCAAATCACATTGCCTCGACGCTCAAAACCTTCCAAGGGGCCAGGCATGGTGACTCACACCTGTAATCCCAGCACTTTGGGAGGTTGAGGCGGGCGAATCACCTGAGGTCAGGAGTTCGAGACCAGCCTAACATGGTAAAACCCTGTCTCTACTAAAAATACAAAAATTAGCCCAGCAGAGTGGTGGGCGCCTGTAATCCCAGCTCCTTGGGAGGCTGAGGCAGGAGAATCGCTTGAACCTGGGAGGCAGAGGTTGCAGCGAACTGAGACTGCGCCAGTGCACTCCAGCCTGGGTGACAGAGTGAGACTCCATGTCAAAAAAAAAAGAAAAGCAAAAAAACCTTCCAAGGGTTTTCTATCATATCATGCTTACGGTAAAATCTGAAGGTTTTTTTTTTTCCATTGTCTATTAGGCACTAAGGGATCCAGGCCCAAGCCGCCACTATTCCCTTCATACAGTCCTTGGAGTTACTCTTGCTGCTAGGTTCATCTGCACCTCAGGACCTTTGCAGTGATCCCACCACCACCTAGGAAGCTCTTACACCAGATGCTCATATGACCTGCCCCCTTATCTTCTCGGAGAAACCTTACCTGGCCTAATGTAAAGATTCCTCATTGTTGTTACTCTTTAGACTCTTACCCTGATTTGGTTTTCTCAAAAGCATGCGACACTTCTGGGTATTATATATCTTACTACATTTTTCTTAACTGTGTCTCTCCACTAACATGTAAGCTCTTAGAGGGCAATGTCTTTGGTCCATAAATATATCCCACTATCTATGATAATGTCTAGCTAGCATGTACTAGGTGCTCAATGAATATTTACTCAATACCTACCACAAATAAAATATAAATAGGAAGACAGAAAATATGACTATCTTCCCTTTAATCACAGATATGGGTTTATAAGACTGTAAAATCACTTTTTTTGAATCTAAGTTTAATTATTTGTCAGTATGTCATCTTTTGGTGCTATCACTGTTCATGGCTAAGCCTCACAAGCCATTCATTTTTTGGTGACCTATACCATAATGCAAATCTAAGATATTATACATAAACACTGAAAAGTTTGAGTTTTATGATCATGAACTAGAATGTGATAAATTTAATGGCTGTGATAATGGTATTAACATGACATTCTGTCCTCCAGTAAATTATAACTGAAAAAAAATGACAGTCTCTCTGGTAGGTTTTGAAATATGTAATGAAACAACATATAAAGTAAGTCGTTTAGTAGTTTTACGTTTAGTACTGTTATGTCAACTTTGAAATAACTTACTTTCCCTGCTTAATTACTGTTCATTTATTTAATAAACATTTAGTGATTCTTCATCTCTGTGCCAGGAGCTTAGAAGAGCTGATAATCAACTTGGTTTGTAGCAATTTGAGAATTTCAAATCTCAAGGAAGTTGATCTAACCCAAATCTGCTTCTATTTCCCTGAAGCCAATGTTTATGCTACAGGGTTTCACTGACTTTTCTTTACACTGTCTTCAGTGATTGCAAACTACAATTCATACTGTTGCTTTTACGGATACATACTATCATTCACTTTTTCACTTATTTTCAGCTCCCAAGAATAGCTATAATGCCAGTACAAGAATGCATAATTAGTTCTACAGCATTTCACGGTTGGAATCTTGGAATTTTATGTTTGAGATAGCCAGGCATGATGCTATAAGGGGACTAGTTTCAAATTTCAAGATGGCATCAACTCTTGGGTAAGCTCCATCAGGACAAAAACCATGTCTTCTTTGTTTATCAGCTATTCCAAGTTCCCGGCACAGGGATCAGGACTCACTAAATGTTTACTGAGTAAATGAACAGTAACTAAACAGGGAAAATAAGCTACATGAAAGTTGATATGATACTACTAAACAGATTATAATAATTAGGTGTCAAAACAAGGAATAAAGTTAGATATAAAAATAATGTGACCCAAAACTGAAAAGAAACTGAGCCAGTAAGTTAGACAAACTCACCAATGATATTGAAGGAAATAAACAGCTACAAACATTGGAAAATCAAGCCATTTTCTAAGTTAATTCAAATACGTCATACTAACAAAAGTCAAAATGAGTTTTCTAACTAAAGCCACGTTAAACTCACAATCTCCTTTGCAGTTTCTGTGATAACTTGTTCTAGAGATTTCCAGATCTGAAGTGTATAACGACCTAAATCGTAAAAGGAATAAAAGCAAACATATTTTCTATAATCAAAATCAATCATTACCTTCAAAGTGCTTGTCATGGTATTTGCTGTATATATATGTTATTTCAATAAATATTTCAAAACTTACCAAAAAGATGGTCATCTTTTTCAAATTTATAACTTACTGAAGGGCAGAATTTCATGTTACTACCATTATCATAGCCATTACATTTATCAACTTCTAGTTCATAATAAAACTAGCAATTTTCAACGTTTATGTATAATATCTTACATTTGTATTAAGGTATGGGTCACAAAAAAGATCCTAGTATGCTTTCTACAACAAACTGTAAACTCCTATTATGTATAAAGACACTTATAAATACTAAAATGATTAATTATATTGCTTTTTATGGTGATAATCACTTTGAAATATATAGAAAACAAATTCTATTTATGATCTACACTACACATATGATCTTAATAGAATTATCTCTAAAATAAAAAGGCAATTACATACGAAATAATTACCGAGGATGTTAATTATCAATTTTTCTCACTGAGGATGGCTACTCTCTCTAAAAACTTATTTTTAGCTCTTTCCTTAGTTAGAAATCCTAACAACCAAAACCCCCCTGAGTCTTGACAACTACGAGTCAATAGTAAAACAGGTTCTCAACTATTTTGAGGGCATCAAACAAAAGTAAAATCTTATCAGGTTAATTTATCTTTTGACCCCAATCAGATTGTATCTTCTAGTATCTCTTTCTCCAACAGTCTTGCTAGAAAAACAGTACATGACACTACAGGCTTTAAACTGCTAACCATAAGCCTATTTGGAAATCAAGAGTTTTACTGCAAAATTCAACTACCTAGATCTTTTAGAAAAATTTACCTGCCTATGTATACTGTTATTTCTGTGCAAAAACGTTACATGAAAGACAGGATGACAGAAATGGGAAAATGTGAAGATTAAAAAGCTCTTGTCATAAAGAAGAACACTAAAGTGAAATTAAATGAGGCTGATTCCCTAACTTGCCTGTATCTCTTATCACACAGATGACATCTTCCATTGGATTTTACAATAGTATGAAATGTAGCTTTTATATTACCTCAAAATTCTTCAAAACCACAGTTCCTGACTTTAACTCTTAGAGCAGTTAAATGCTTTAAGAAGTGACATGTCGTGGTTTGCTCTAACTGGAGGACCTAGTTCTAACAAATCTAAGTGTACTTTCTCCTAAATTCAGTTATTTGGTTCTATTTGGCTCTGGAAGAGGTTTTGCTATTATTTAATATAATACTCTAGTCAGTAACATGAGTTTGGAAACAGTGTGTTCTACACAGAATACACACACCGATTGTTGTCATTTTAGAAAGACAACCCTGGAAAAAATACATCTTTACCTAATTTCAAATCAAAATCTTACATTTGAATTCATAACTATGCCTACTCTACTATAATAATTAATACTAAAATTCCTTTATGTTTCGGGGCAAGTTTGTCAGAACCTCTTTGGAGACATGATATTCTTCTCATGAAACCTCAGAAATTAGTTAAGTATAAGTTATACAATTGAGACATAAGACCTGTTGACAAAAAGATCAAAAGAATCTGAACCACTGATCTAGATTTTAAAGTTCCGATTGTTAAGGTGTTTTTTCACTGGCAAGATAAAAGATTAAAATAAATGGTTTAAATGATAATCATGAGAAATCAAATACCATATAAAACAAGACCCTCTTTTTTTCTCACTTTTCTACTAGATCTTACTAACTCCATATAGCCACAGTGGAATGGAACTTCGCCTAAAACAAGATCCAATTAACAAGATCAAATCGATAGAACTCACAAACACAAACGCTAAAACAAAAAAGTAAATCTTTATCAGTAAGGAAATATTATCAAATTAACATTTAATTAGGAAATAGCTCATTTTAAACCACTATAAGTTAATGACAGACTCCACAAATTTACTTTAGATCTTTAGAACTATTCTATCAAGAAAGGTAATTTTAGCAGTGAAAAATGTCTCCTGGGTTTATCAAGGTAATTATACCAATATGTTGAGAGACAAATTAAAAAATAAACTACAGGGAACAAGTATGCTCATGAGAAAGAACTGACAGCTCAAAATGCATAAACCTATTTGCAAGAAAAAACAAATATGGGAGAATAAGGAACCCCATACCACTTAAATTACATAAAAGATTTCTTTTTACAGTATACTATCCCTCATACTGGAAAAAAAATGCCAGGAAGATAAACTATTATTGGAGCTAGTTTTCCCGGCTTTTGTATCACTAATTTTCTTCCCATGAAGTTTATCTAGATTTTGCTACGATGACAAATGTTCAGTAACTACAAATGGTGGAAAGAATGAGAATGTGTAATGCCTAAAAACCAAAACCTCAGAACACCAAGGGTCTACTCATGAATCACTGTAGACGCTGTTTGGAAATATTCCTCCTGCAATTTATTGGTATATATTCTTTATCTTACCTGCAAATAGAAGAGCCGCAACACCCAGTCCCACAGTTATCAAACTTCTTGACTATGGAAGAAAAGAATGAATATTACTTATGATATAACATGCTGGGCTTTAAAAGTAAATCATTTTTAATAATGAGAATAATTATGTTACAATACTACATTTTCTTCAAGCTCTACTGTGAAGACCAGGACTTTAAAAAATATGCAGTGTCTATGAGATTATATCTGCTGCTCACTATATAAGCTAATTCTCAGTGAACTGAAATGATTCTAGATTTTCATTTAATGTCCATATATTTGAATCCATTCTAACCAAGAGCTTTTATATTACCGATTGCTAAAATTTTTTTCTATAGACTATTTTTAATAGTGGGGTTAATATCTTCTATAAAGATAAGAGGCACATATTTCCTCCTCCATATTTTACACTGGCAATGTTCAACAGCATTTTCTATATTTAAAAATTTCATGAAATCTGACATTAATGTTTAGGAAAGAAGTAAAGCTTCCAAACTTAACAAAATAATAATAATAAATAATAATAAATCAAGAGTTGGTTAATGTCTACCCTAAAGATTTTAAAATAAGGGCCCAAAATTCAGAATGTCAGAATCTAAAGACATAAGCTAATTCTGATGAAAATCGACTTTAAATTGGCTGTATACCTATATTATTCTAAGCTTTTCTCCTTAAACATCTCAGGAAAATATTAATGTCACAATAACAAAAGATTTATGTGGCAAAGATCAATGGCTATCCTCAACATCCATTCTCCTTTTTTTCAATAGGATCAGGAATTCCTATTTTTAGCCGACATATTTTTCCAAGCCTGCTTAAGACTTAGGTGTGGCTATGTTAACTAAGTGTTGGCTCATAAGATATAACCAGAGTAGTGGATGCAAGTTCCGAGAAGTCCTACGGGGTAGGAGGGAGATGTCCTCCTCCTTTTCCATTTCTCCTTCCTGATGGCTGGAATGTATACATTATCCCTGGAGCTCTCGGATAAAGAAGAAGAACAATGAGATGAAAATACACTATTCCAGACGATCATGGAGTTGCCTTGTTACCCCCGAATTGTCTCTATTTATTAATACATGAGATAAAAAGAAAAGTCCTATCTTCCTAAGCCACTGTATTTTTGGGTTTTAGGCACTTGGAGCCAAAACAAATTCTAATGGATACAAAATTAAGAAGTGAAACCACAGAAATGTTTTTGTCTGATAAGTGGTGAGAGAGACAAATCCATAAGGGTCAGCAAAGACTTTTAAAACACTAGCATAATCTCCCTAGGGAACAGAATGAGTGGAGGCTGAGACTAAAGGGATGCTAAAACCAAGAAGCCATTCAGCCACTGGCCTTCAAGTTCTGTAAGGAAATATACACACCAAATCATAGGAAATCAAAGTCCCAACCTCCAAGGAATGACTCTATACAAAGAAGTAGCAGGTCAGCAAGGGTAGCTGCGTGAAGGTGCTCTAACTTTAATATGCAAAACTCTGAGAAATCTAGAGCCTGAAGACAAGATGAAGGACATTCCTCTAGGCTTCTCTCTCCATCAGTTCCAGCTTTGTCATGCCTTTTCACAAAGAAATGAGAGCAGGGCCATTTCAGTAAAAGAAGAGTCATTCCCTAGCTGAGAAGAGAACGCACATGCTACCTACCAGAGAGGGAAGCAATCTTCAGGGTTCTTTTCTGGTTGTCCAGCCTGCCTGAAACAGAAAGTTATTCCTGAATAGAAGACGTATTTAAAGAAAATAATGTTCTGGCCGGGTCCGGTGGCTCACGCCTGTAATCCCAGCACTTTGGGAGGCCGAGGCGGGTGGATCACGAGGTCAAGACATCGAGACCATCCTGGTCAACATGGTGAAACCCTGTCTCTACTAAAAATACAAAAAATTAGCTGGGCATGGTGGCGCGTGCCTGTAATCCCAGCTACTCAGGAGGCTGAGGCAGGAGAATTGCCTGAACCCAGGAGGCGGAGGTTGCGGTGAGCCGAGATCGCACCATTGCACTCCAGCCTGGGTAACAAGAGCGAAACTCTGTCTCAAAAAAAAAAAAGAAAAGAAAAAAGAAAATAATGTTCTGTTGAGGTAGCTTTTTGCCATTTTCTAGGGCTTCCCTGGTGCTGTATACTTTGAGCTCTCTGGCCTGACCTTCCATTGGTTCACTTAAGGACACTCAGTCCAATCAAACTATTCAACTATTTTCTATATGTATTATATCTTCTTCCCTTATAATTGTGTTTATTGTTTTCTCATTAGAAACACTCATTCTGCCTACTCAAATCCTACCTGCTCTTAATATCTCAGCCTGAATCTGCCACAGAGTGGCGGAAGTCATTTACAACACATAGCTAAGGGCACATATTCAAATATACATACAGACTTCCTCCAAATTAATAATAAAAAGACACACACACAAAACGAAATGGCTAATAAACATATGAAAATGTGCTCAATTTCAAGCGGAACAAGAGAATACCAACAACAACAGAATGGCATAGAATATTATTATCAGAATACAAATATCTGTGGCCTTTATGGAACTTGTTTTGTCCAATGATGCATCCCAAGGGCGTAGCAACAGTATCTACACCTCACAGGGTTATGTGAGGATAAAACGTAAGAATACACATAAAGGATTTAGCACAGTGACTTGGGAAATGTCAAACAATCAGTAAATGTAATCTGCTTTCAATATTAGCGGTAAAAGCTGGGCGCAGAGGCTCACGCCTGTAATCCCAGCACTTTGGGAGGCCACGGAGGGCAGATCACCTGAGGTCAGAAGTTCAAGACTAGTTTAGCCAACATGGTGAAACCCCATCTCTATTAAAAATACAAAAATTAGCTGGGCGTGGTGGCACACACCTGTAATCTCAGCTACTCAGGAGGCTGAGGCATGAGAATCACTTGAACCTGGGAGGTGGAGATTGCAGGGAGTTGAGACGATGCCACTGCACTCCAGTCTGAGCGACAGAGCAAGACTCTCTCAAAAAATAAATTAAAGGCCGGACGCTGTGGCTCATGCCTGTAGTCACAGCATTTTGGGAGGCCATGGTGGGCAGATTACCTGAGGTCAGGAGTTTGAGACCAGCCTGGCCAACATGGTGAAACCTCATCTCTACTAAAAATATGAAAATTAGCTGGGCATAGTAGTGGGTGCCTGTAATCCCAGCTACTTGGGAGGCAGAGGCATGGGAATCGCTTGAACCCAGTGGGTGGAGGTTACAGTGAGCCAAGATCATGCCACTGCATTCCAGCCTGGGGGACAGAGCAAGATTCTATCTCCAAAACAACAATAATAATGATAATAAAAATTATCAATAAAAATAACTACTATTAAATAATAGTATTATGACAGAAGTTCAAACAAAGTTCTGTAACACTTAAATATGTATGAGTAAGCGAAGATTCAGAATGTGTTTCTGAGGTAGCTTCGGGAAAATGAACTGGTCTTTCCTAGGTTAACTTCCCCAATTTTTCACGTTTTGATAAATGCACGTTTGAAAAATAAAGTCTTTAAAAAGGTAAGCTATTGTAATATTGAATTTTTATAGATTAATAATTACTGCATCATTTTACTATTTCAACCATTCAAAATGAGAGAAATAGTTGCCTCTACAATTTCAAAGAGATTTTTATTTCAAGGATTAAAGGTATATAAGAAAACATTAAACCATCAAGCATTTGCTCATTTTTCACTTTATTTTAACAATATGTAAGGCTAAATTGTGATTAACAATACAATTTTGATTTAATTCAACAAATAAGTATCACGTACTCTGTGGATTGGTCCCCATTTGTCTCTCCCCAGATCCGTTTTCTAGTTCTATCTGCCTTGCTCTGCATAGGGAATAACGTGCCCTTTAACTTCCGGATGGGTTTCAACAGTGAGAGGAAGAATCAGCAGAAAAAGAAACAGTGGAAGGAAAGAGAAGTAATGGCGTAATTTATTCCCCGTTCCTTCCCTGTCTTGTTTCTTGTTTGGCCACCGCTCCTGCTGGGGTGGCTCTCCTTTCTGCCGACAACTCTCACTGAGTTTTGGAACATGGTTTCCATCCGTGTCCTGTCACCTGGATGGATAACAGTGTCTAAGTGTTGCTAGTCTCTAGGTGATTCATCATCCTTTCTTAGTTATCTTAAACCATGGTCACACCTCTGCAAACAGTCCCTTCAATAAACTATCTTCAAAAAAAAAAAAAAAGATCCACCTATTACTACCAGGATTCTCACTGATAAAATCATCTCTACATACCACTTACTGTACTGCATGTAAGAGATGTGGCATGGAACAGGGTAAACTTGGCCCAAGTGTCTATATCAAACGAGTCCTATATGGAAACTTGAACATGTCAGGTAGGCCCCCAACTCTACGCTAATCTCCTAAAGATCTTGCTTTTTATCCTCATTACAACATTCATTGTACTAAATTAGTTAGATAAGTATTTGTCCACACCCACATCTCATGTGGAAATGTAATCCTCAATGTTGGAGGTGGGGCTTGGCAGGAGTTGTTGGATCATGGGGACAAATCCCTCCTGGATGGCTTGGGTCCAGGTGATAAGTGAGCTCTTGCTCTGAATACAAATGGGAATTGGTCATTGAAAAGTATGTGGCACCTCCCACCACACTATCCCTCTTTTGCTACTGCCTTCGCCATTTGAAATGCCTGCTCCCGTTTCACCTCTGCCATGATTGTAAGCTCCCTGAAAACTCCCCAGAGGCAGAGCATATGTCAACACCATGCTTCCTGGAAAGCCTGCAGAACCACGAGCCAATTAAACATCTTTTTAAAATAAATAGCCCAGTCTCAATATTTCTTTATAGCAATGCAAGAATAGCCTAACACATGTCTCCTTTAGCTTTTCTAGGCATTAAAACTCTTTTAAAAATTTGACAAAAATCCATGGACCATCTCCTCAGGAAAACACAAACATATTACAAAAATTTCTATCGAATTTGAGGGGATTCCATGGGTTTTCCTGAAGTTCTTCAGCTCACAAGCTCCAACCTAAGAATCTTCCTTTAAAAAGAAATATATAAATATACAAGCTCACCGAAGTCAGAGAGGATCTCTCATTCAATTTTCATCTCCTAGAGAGTAACAGAAGACCTGTCACATATTTCACTTTTCATTTATTCAATAATATAATTAAAAACTTAATTTTTAATGACCGAATTAATAGACTATTTCTCTAAAGACTTATTTTATAGGAAAAAAAAAAAAAACCAAAGACCTTGTAAACTTTAAAAACAAAAAGAGGAAAAAATGGTGAAGAGGCAGGACTAACTTCCAGCTCCCACTTGGATGAACAGAACAGCATGCGAAGACTCACGTCACAAACTTTTGCTCTGAGAACTGCTCCAGAAGTTCTTAGAGGAAAACCAAAGGAATTCACAGACCCTTTGAAAGCAGAAGTTTGCCGTCGTAAACTCCATGAGACAGCAGAAAAACTGTAAGCGCCCAAAGGGTGAGAGGGGGAAAGTCTGCCTCTGAACATACATCCTCACTGGGGAACCTGAAAATGTAGGTAACAGGAGGATTTAACCTTACCGAGAGCTGAAGCAAATTTGGAGAGCTGAGCAAAAAAATAAAAGTAGAAGCAACAGTGGGAAGAACCCTTGGTCCCTGGGGACCAAGAACTCTACACGCACTCAGTCCCCAGGGAAGCCATTTCTGACTATCTCACAGGGGTCCTTCAGGAGGGCTGCCAGTGGAATTAGGGAGGGACCACAGAGAGAAGGAAACTTCCAGGTTATCTTTGCAATAATTTCAATTATTCCCAATGTGAATTTTCCTGGGAAGAAAAGGGGAAGGGGTGGGAGAGGATCAAACAGGAAGTGCAGACTTGAACACAGCAGCTGCAGCTTGCAGGGAGCCTGAAAGCCTTGGGAGGCTTGTGGCCCGGGGCAAGTTCCCAGTTCTGAGAACCACAACACCATTCCCCACAGTGGCCACAGCAAGCCCTGCCTAAGAACAGTCTGAGCTCAGACAAGCCTCACCCTTCCCCAACCTAGTTATCTTTCTTTACCAGCCCTGGCAGCCAAAAACAAAGAAAATAATCTCTTGGGAACTCTTTGCCCATCAACTGAGAAAACCAAATACTTATCCAGGTGACCTTAGGGCAAGCTTGTATCCCCACTATACTGCCACAGCTGACGCTCTCTTAAAAGTGCCATCTCCTGGATAGAGACACACCAACTCAAGCCATTACAGAAACTCATAAAAGCACAATCACAATCTAAGAAAGAAGAAAATAACAGCTAATTCCACTGCCTGTAGCGCTTGGCTAACCAGAGGTCCTGAGTCCGTCCATGTAACAACTGCACTGCTAGTACAACCCATATTCAAGAAAACCAGCTCACTAAACAAAACTACAACCAAGGACCCTCACAGAGTCCACTTCTCTCCCGTGCTACCTCCACTGGAGCAGGTGCTGGTAACTACAGCTGAGAGACCCAAACACAGATCACATCACAGGACTCTGCAGATAACTCCCCAGGACCAGCCCAGAGCCCAGTAGTTCTGCTGGGTGACTAGACCCAGAAGAGCAATAATAATCACTGCAGTCCAGCTCTCAGGAAGCTGAATTCCTCGGGAAGGGGGAGTGCACCACATCAAAGGATCACCCCATGGGACAAAAGAATCTGAACAGCAGCCTTTGAGCCCCAGATCTTTCCTATGAAACAGTCTACCCAAACAAAGAACCAGAAAAAAAAATCCGGTAATATGACAAAACAAGGTTCTCTAACAACCCCGAAAGACCACACTAACTCACCAGCAGTGGATCCAAACCAAGAAGAAATCTCTGAATTGCCAGATAAAGAATTCAGAAGGGCAATTATTATGCTACTCAAGGAGGCAGTAGAGAATGGTGAAAACCAACTTAAAGAAATTTAAAATATAATACAGGATATGGACGAAAAAAATTTCCAGAGAAATAGATACCATCAAGAAAAAACAATCACAACTTGTGGAAATGAAAGATACACTTAGAAAAATGCAAAATACACTAGAAAGTTAGAATAAAGAACTTCATAGCTCAAAGACAAGGCTTTTAAACTGATCCAAACTGACAAAAACAAAAAAGAATTTTAAAAAATGAATAAAGCCTCCAAGAAGTTTGTGATTATGTTAAATGATGAAACCTAAGGATAACTGGTGTTCCCAAGAAAGAAGGGAAATCTCAAAGTTTAGAAAATATATTTGAGAGAAAACTGACAAAAACAAAAAAGAATTTTAAAAACTGAATAAAGCCTCCAGGAAGTTTGGGATTATGTTTAATGATGAAACCTAAGGATAATTGGTATTCCCAAGAAAGATGAGAAATCTCAAAGTTTAGAAAACATATTTGAGAGGCTAATAGAAGAAAACCTCCCTGGCCTTGCTAGAGATTTAGACATCCAAATACAGGAAGTTCTAAGAACACTTAGAAAATTCATTACAAAAAAAACATCATGTAGGCACATATACAGGTTATCTGAAGTCAAGATGTAGGAAAGAATCTTAAAATTGTGGGGCAAAAGCACCTGGTAATCTATAAAGGAAAACCTATCAGATTAACAGCAGATTTCTCAGCATAAACCCTGCAATCCAGAAGGAGTTGGGGTCCTATAGTTAGACTCCTTAAACAAAACAACTTTCAGCTCAAGAATTTTGTATCCAGCAAAACTAAGCTCTATAAGTGAAGAAAAGATAGTCTTTTCCAGACAAACAAATGCTGAGAAAATTTGCTACTACCATGCCAGCAGTATAAGAACTGCTAAAATGAGTTCTACATCTTGAAACACAACCTCAAAATACACCAAAACAGAACCTTCTTAAAGCACATACCTCACAGGGCCTATGAAACATTAACACCATGAAAACAAAAACACAAGGAAATAACTAGTACAATGAATATTTGAATAGTACCTCACATCTCAATACTAAACATTGAATGTAAATAGCCTAAATGTTTCACTTAAAAGATACAGAATGAAAGAATGAATTTAAAAAAAATCCACCAACAAAGTATCTGCTGTCTTCAAGAGATTCATCTAACACATAAGGACCCACATAAACTTAAGGTAAAGGGGTAGTAAAAGGTGTTCCATGCCAATGGACACCAAAAGCCAGCAAGAGTAGTTAGCCATTCTTTTATCAGACTAAACAGACTTTAAAGCAACAACAGTTAAAAAAGACAAAGAGGTACATTATATAATGATAAAAGGATCAGTCCAACAGGAAAATATCACAATCCTAAATATATATGCACCTAACACTGGAGCTCCCAAATTTACTATTAGACCTAAGAAATGAGATAGATGGCAACACAGTAATAGTGGGGGACTTCAATACTCCACTAACAGCACTAGACAGGTTATCAAGATAGAAAGTCAACAAAAAAAAATGGACTTAAACTATACTCTAGAACAAATGGACTTAACAGATATTTACAGAACCTTCTACCCAACAATTGCAAGAATATACATTCTATGTGCTAATGAATTACCATATTACTATTTCCTATATTTTTCTAAGATAGACCATACTTCTATTTCCTATAACAATAAAACCAATACCACAGAAATACAACAGATCATTCAAGAGTACTATGAATACCTTTACATGAACAAACTAGAAAACCTAGTAGAGATGGATAAATTCCAGGAAATATACAACCCTCCAAGATTAAACAAGGTAGAACTAGAAACTCTGAACGTACCAATAATAGTAAGTGAGACTGAAATGGTAATCTAAAAAATTGTCAACAAAAAAAAGTCCAGGACCAGATGGATTTACAGCTGAATTCTGTCAGACATTCAAAAAAGAATTGGTACCAATCCTACTGAACATATTTCAAAGATAAACAGGGAATCCTCCCTAAATCATTCTATGAAGCCAGTTATGACCCTAATACTAAAACCAGGAAAGAACGAAATAGCAACAACAAAAAACACCTTTAGACCAACATTCCTGATGAACATAGATATAAAAATCCTCAACAAAATACTAGCTAGCCAAACCCAACAGCATATCAAAAAGATAATCCACTATGATCAAGTGGGTTTCATACCAGGGATGCAGGGATAGTTTAACACAAAGTGAATAAATGTGATATTCCACATAAAGAGAACTGAAAATAAAAATCACATGATCATTTCAACAGGCACAGAAAAAGCATTTGACAAAATCCAGCATTACTTTATGATTAAAACTCTCAGCAAAATCGGCATACAAGAGATATGCCTTAATGTAATAAAAGCCATCTATGATAAACCCACAGCCAACATAATACTTAATGGGGAAAAGTTGAAAGCATTCCTCCTAGGAAGTGGAACAAGACAAGGATGCCCATTCTCACCCTTCTATTCAACACAGTACTGGAAGTCCTAGCCAGAGCAATCAGACAAGAGAAGGAAATAAAGAGCATCCAAATAGGTAAACAGGAAGTCAAACTGTCTCTATTTGGTGAAGATATGATTGTACAGCTAGAAAACCCTTAAGACTTTTTCAAAAATCTCCTAGAACCGATCAACGAATTCAGCAAAGTTTCAGGATATAAAATTAATGTATGCAAATCAGTAGCTCTGCTACAGACCAATAGTGACCAGGCTGACAATCAGATCGAGAAATCAACCCCTTTTACAATAGCTGCAAAGAAAAACAAAATGAAATAAAACACACAGGAATATACCTAACCATGAAGGTAAAACACCTCTCCTCTACGAGGAAAACTATCATACAAAAGACTGCTGAAAGAAATCATAGACAACACAAACGAATGGAAACACATCCCATGCTCATGGATGGGTAGAATCAATATTGTGAAAATGACTGTACTGCCAAAAGCAATCTACAAGCTCAATGCAATTCCCACTGTTATACCGGACCAAGCACAGACAGTCAACACCAACACAAAAGTATGCCAAATTGCAGGGTTTATTGCCGGCAACCATAGAGGACTCACGTCTCTCCAACCGGTGGCAGAGAAAGAAGGGTGACAAGACCTTTTTATACCCGTAAAACCACCTTGGGAGTGGGGATGAGGAGCGGGGATGGGGATGAAAGGCTTCAGTCATTTCTAGGGCTAAATCACCTCCTGGGCCACGAGGGGGAGGGGGCTCCGGACATTCCAAGGGCCAGGGGACTTTTGTCATTCCGATTGTTACTTATGTGGTTTACAGAAGTCAAGACAAACATTAGTTTATACATTGTCTGGGCAGTATTAGAATCCACAGATCTTTAGTTACTTATTAGGAGTCAGGAGCCAGGATGGAATTAACTCAGGCTGCTTATTCTGGTTATTACCGGCTAGCAACCCTGGCAGTTACTGATAAGAGAAGGTAAGCAGTTTTACCTTTTTGCATTCTGCAAAGTAAACTAGCAGTTTTATTTACAGAAGCCAAGGCCCGCAGTCAGCCTTTACAACTTATTTTAAAAACAGTTTTGTCTTTTATAAAATGGCATTGTTCAGGTTCTAACTCTAGGCCAGCTATATCACACCATCAAAATACGACCATCATTCTTCACAGAGCTAGAAAAAAAAAATCCTAAAATTCATATGGCACCAAAAAAGAGCCTGCATAGCCAAAGCAAAACTAAGGTATCAGAATAAATTGTGAGGCATTACATTACCCAACTTCATGGTACTGGTATAAAAACAGGCCAATAATAGAAAAGAATAGAGAACTCAGAAATAAAGCCAAATACTTACAGCCAACTCATCTTCCAAAAAGCAAACAAAAATATAAAGTGGGGAAAGGATACCCTATTCAACAAACGGTGCTGGGATAATTGGCAAGCCACATGTAGAAGAATGAAACTGGATCCTCATCTCTCATCTCATATAAAAATCAACTCAAGATGGGTCAAAGACTTAAATCTAATACCTAAAAGCATAAAAATTATAGAAGATAACATCAGAAAAACCATTCTAAACATTGGTTTAGGCAAAGATTTCATTAAATAACCTGCTTCTGAATAATCAAGAAGCCAAAAGCAAATGCTGCAAAAACAAAGATAAATAGATGGGAACTAATTAAACTAAAAAGCTTCTGCACAGCAAAAGAAACAATCAGCAGAATAAACAAACAACCACAGAGTAGGGGAAAATCTCTGCAAACTAGTATCCAACAAAGGACTAATATACACAATCTACAAGGAACTCAAACAAACTGGCAAGAAAAAAAATAACAATCCCATCAAAAAGTATGCTAATGGCTGGGCATGATGTCTCATGCCTGTAATCCAGCATTTTGGGAGGCCGAGGCAGAAGGATCACCTGAGGTCAGGAGTACCAAACCAGCCTGACCAACATGGTGAAACCCTGTCTCCATTGAGAATACAAAAATTAGCCAGGTATGGAGGCAAGCACATGTAATACCAGCTACTTGGGAGGTTGATATAGGAGAACTGTTTGAACCTAGAAGACGGAGGTTGCAGTGAGCCAAGATCACACCACTGCACTCCAGCCTGGGGGACAGGAGCGAGGCTCCATCTCAAAATAAGTGTGCTAAGGACAGGAACAGACAATTCACAAAAGAAGATATATAAATGTCCAACAAACGTGAAAAAATGCTCAACATCACTAATTATCAGGGAAATGGAAATCAAAACCACAATTCCATACACCTTACTCCTGCAAGAATGGCCATAATTTAAAAATTAAAAAATAATAGATGTTGGCATGGATATGACGAAAGGGAACACTTTTACACTGCTGGTAGAAATGTAAACTAGTACAACCACTACGGAAAACAATACAGAGATTCCTTAAAGAACTAAAAGTAGAACTACCGTTTGATCCAGCAACCCCACTCTTCGGTATCTACCCAGAAGAAAAGAAGTCATTATATGAAAAAGATACTGCACATGCATGCTTACAGCAGCACAATTCACAACCGCAAAAATATGTAACCAGCCCAAATGCTCATCAATCAGAGTGGATAAGAAAATGTGGTGTATATATACCATGAAATACCACTCAGCCATAAAAACGAACAAATAGGCCAGGCGCAGCAGCTTACACCTATAACGCCATCACTTTGGGAGGCTGAGGCGGGCGGATCACAACGTCAAGAGATCGAGATCCCAACCTGGCCAACATGTGAAACCCAGTCTCTACTAAGATTACAAAAAAATTAGCTGGACATGGTGGTGCATGCCTGTAGTCCCAGCTACTCGGGAGGCTGAGGCAGGAGAACTGCTTGAACTCAGGAGAGGGAGATTTCAGTGAGCCAAGACCAAGCCACTGCACTGCAGCCTAGGCAACAGTTCGAGACTCTGTCTCAAAAAAAAAAAAAAGAAGAATGGCATTCACAGCAACCTGGATGGAGCTGGAGACCATTACTCTAAGTAAAGTAACTCAGGAACAGAAAACCAAATATTGTTATGTTCTCACTTACAAGGAGGAGCCGAGACAGGAGTATGCAAAGGCGTAAGAATGATACAACAGATTGTGGGGACTCGTGAGGCAGGTAAGGGGCGGGGGTGAGGGCTAAAAGGCTATACGTTGGGTACAGTGTTCAGGTGACAAGTGCGCTAAAGTCTCAGAAGTCACCACTAAAGAACTTACCTATGGAAGCAAACACCACCTGTTCCCCTAAAACTTACTGAAATAAAAAATAATAAAATAAAAGCCAAGTAATAAAAACAACAAAAAGAAATCCAAATTAGGTAGATCACTAGAGCAAAAAAAGGATGTTCAGTAAATAATCAAAATTGTACAATCAAATCTCTTACCAAAAACTAATTTATTTGCTGAAATTAAAATTCCTAACACAGTTTCAAATCAAGGCTAAAAATTTTTTTAATCTTAAAAATTATTCATTGAAGAGGGTTTAATCTAAAGTACCTTTCACTGTATTTTAATTTGACATTAAAATATAACTTTTTGAGCATGAACAATTGATAGTAAACAAAAACATATTTAGAAGTTGAAATCAACTTGAATTTTTTAAAAATATCATATATCCTATAAAATCAGATTTTGTAATCTGAAGTAAGAATTAAAGATCTCACTTTGGGAGGCTGAGATGGGAGAAATGCTTGGGCTCAGAAGTTCAACACCAGCTTGGGCTACACAAGAAGACCCTATCTCTACCGCAAAAAAAGAAAGTTGGGTGTGGTAGTGTGTGCCGGTAGTCCCGGCTACTTGGAAGGCTGAGGTGGGAGGTTTGCTTGAGCCCAGGAGATTGAGGCTGCTGTGAGCTGTGATTATGCCACTGTATTCCAGCTTGCCGTCTCAAAAGAACTAAGAAATTTTTAAAAATGTAAAAGGAAAGAATAAAAGTTATTATAAAGTTTCCTATGGAAATAGGAAGGCTGTTAGATCTATAAACAATTAAAACTGACCAGGTGTTGTGGCTCACACCTGTAATCCCAGCACTTTGGGAGGCCGAGGTGGGTGGGGGGGAAAAATATCACCTGAGGGGTCAGGAGTTCAAGACCAGCCTGGCCAACATGACGAAATCCTGTCTCTACTAAAAACAGAAAAAATTAGCCAGGCGTAGTGGCAGGTGCCTGCAATTCCAGCTACTTGGGAGGCTGAGGCAGGAGAACTGCTTGAACCTGGGAGGTAGAGGTTGCAGTGAGCCGGTATCAAGCCATTTCACTGCAGCCTGGGCAACAAAGCAAGACTCTGTCTCTAAACAAATAAATAAATAAATAGAACTTTAATTGACCCAGTATAATATGAATTGTTTCCTACTACCTAACATTTTTTTATTTGCTAAAAGCCCACTGGTATTTCTTTTCAGATAAGGATTTCCTGAGCTATAAAACAATAACAATTCTCCTCAAACTTCCACATGTTAATGACTTAAACAGGAAAAAGAAACTAATTTCAAATGTAGAAAACAGACATACAGGAGACAGGGAGTCAATCTAAGTCTAAGTAGGTAACTCACACAGAACTTTTGACCATAACCTTTCTTTGGCCTTAATTCTTTAGAATAAAATAACATCTAAAACACACTGAAGTTTTTGAATAACCTATGGTTTATGACTCAGCATAACTGTGTAAATATCCAATAATTCCATCGACATGTTCTTTTACTACTGTTGAAAAAAAATTAACATGCTTTCATCATTATGCTAGTTCCCATTTACTAAATTCAGTATCATAGCCTTGGGCTAAGAGGATTTGTATTATTTTTTTTTAGGCAGCGTGCTGCTCTGTCGCCAGGCTGGAGTACAGTGGCACAAACTCAGCTCACTGTGACCTCTGTGTCCCGGGTTCAAGCGATTCTCCTGCCTCAGTCTCCTGAGTAGCTGGGACTAGAGGTGTGCGCCATCACGCACAGCTAATTTTTATATTTTTAGTAGAGACAGGGTTTCGCCATGTTGGCCAGGATGGTCTGGATCTCCTGACCTCGTGATCCGTTCGCCTCGGCCTCCCAACGTGCTGGGATCACAGGCGTGCGCCACTGCGCCGGGCTGAGGAGCTGTATTTCGTTTCTTTTATATGCACAACACCATATTGATCCAGTTGTAGACAGAAAGATGTACTTCAATTTTTATTTTGAATATTTTTTAAACAATGATGCTTTAAAACTAAACTGCCAATAACGGAATGAGAAAAAATGATACTGAAAAGACAGCATAACAGCAAAATGGTGAATCAGGCATAATGTTAGTACCACAGCTACAGTCATTTCTACCAACACGGCACTAACCATGTCAAACGCCTAAAACCGTTCGTGCGATTAGACAAACATCTGTGAACTTTGCAGAAATAGAGAAATGTTGCTGTTTCTTTGACTCAGGAAAAATCGAGATACAAAAATAAATCAGAAAGTATGATTTAAAAAAGAAAAGTAAGTACATTCCTGTACCCTTGTGTAGGCTAATATTGCCCGAAGTGTGACACATATGTAGCAGTGGATAATAAATGTGAATGCCATAAGGCATTTTTTTTTTAATTCTTAAAAAAAATTCTGCCCACTGGGCGCGGTGGCTCAAGCCTGTAATCCCAGCACTTTGGGAGGCCGAGGCGGGTGGATCACGAGGTCATCAGATCGAGACCAACCTGGTCAAAATGGTGAAACCCCGTCTCTACTAAAGATACAAAAAATTAGCTGGGCATGGTGGCGTGTGCCTGTAATCCCAGCTACTTGGGAGGCTGAGGCAGGAGAATTGCCTG